>JAQZBX010022696.1:0-22086 GCA_029593785.1 Cabassous unicinctus | reverse complement strand
GCCTAATCAAAGCCATAATCATAATTTAATCAAGTAAAAGTGAAACCTCTGAATTTAATACAGTCTAATACACCCAGAGGAACAGACCAGTCTACAAACACAATACAGTATCTATTTTTGGAATTCATAAACAACACCAAACTGCTACACAGACATAACATGTATAGCAATTGAAGAATACTGATTTTGAATTTAGGTCTTATTACATCTTTGTATTATTTCTTATGTTAGCAACTATGTCCAGATAACCATACTTCCAATGTTGAACTTCAAGTAATGACTGAGTTAGATCCTCCCAGTTTAATGCTCATATTGAAAATTTATTGTATAAAGAAAATCCAATGCCATAATATATTGTATTTACCATGATATCCACATTTAAATGCCCCATTTTAGCACTTTATTATTCAGGTACCTTAGAAAGAAAATTTTTAAAAGGTCAAGTATTAAAACTGCATATGTCCCACTATGTTCAAAATTTAACTATAGAAAGATCTTGTAATTTGAAATCTAGGCATAGTTATAAAAAGAAAAACAAGCATTATATGAAGTATGATCAATTCCGTTAAGTTGTATAAATGACCAAAGGTTTATAGAAGATTAGAGGTCAGAGGACTCACTTTCATCTGGAATGATCTGAGAGGATGTTGAAACTGAATCTCAGAAAGAGTGCAATAATTTTTTTCTTTTTTTGTATAAATGAGCAATGTTGTGGGGATAGAAAAGTGTGATACTTATTTAATAAAATTTAAATATCCAATTTCTGGATTATAGAATTCTGTACAGAGAGGGTTAATAAGTAGTGCTGGAGAAGTTGTTTTAAATAAGGTGGCCTTGAATGTCAACCAAATAATATTGGATTTTCTATAGTGGATGATATTTATAGCAAACAGCTTTATTTTATGAATATTATTCTTAGAGATACATAGAGTATGACGAGAGAAAACAAGACCTGAAGACAAAATATAGCAATCACAATGAGATAATATGAGCTTAGGCCCCATTTTTGATGGTGGTAGTGGATATGAAGAAAATACCGGTATTTGTTGGTGGTTTTCAGGGTCTCTTATTTATACAGAATAATATTGGAAAATAAATCTAAGAAAGTAGTAGAGAAGTATGTTCTCCTGGTATTGTTCAGGATATTATCAAGAAGCTATATCACACTCAAAATTGGAAAATTTGAAAAGAATTGATTTACAAAGAGACTGTGGTTGCAGAATAATAACTTCTCTCTACCAAAAATTTCCCATATCCTAATGCCTGGAAATTGTACATATGTTAACTTCCATGGCAAAGAGACTTTGCAAATGTTACTAAGTATCTTGAGATGGGTAGATTTTCTGGATTATACAGGTCAAATATAATCACATGATTCTTTACAAGTGAAAGAGGCAGGAAAGTAAGAGTGAAAAAAGATGTGAGGACACGACAGGCATCAAAGTGATGTGAGAACTTGAGCAAATTGTTGCAGGCAGCTTTTAAAAGCTGGAAAGGACAAGGAACAGATTCTGCCTTAGGGTATCCAGAAGTAGCACAGTCCTACCAAAAGCTTGATTTTAGGACTTTTCACCTCCAGAACTGAAAGATAATAAATTTGTATCATTTAAGTCTCTATGTTTGGGTAAGTTATTACATGTCAATAAGAAAATAATACAGTGCTGTATAAAAGTTGTATGTAGGAGAACCCCAAGGGATAGGACAGTAATGTAAGGCATGTAGGAAAAGGGGAATGAGCAATTACAAGAATCCACAAGGATGAATATTAGGTAGCAATAGCTACCTTGAAAAGAGCAGTGACATTCTCCTGAAGGTCCCTGTCACCTCAAGGTGACTTACCTTATAAGGAAAGAGCTAGGGAAATAAATATACTACCAATGGCACTCTCCTCCCAACTGTGATCTTCTACCAAAGCTCCCCATGGTATGTCTCCAATTGGAAGCAAGAGTGAAAGAGGGACTTGGTAATTAGGAAGGACTGCTGGGACTGAATGCCAGGGTAGAGCAGCATGAAGAGATGTCTGTCTCATCTCTCTCCTGTGTTTTTGTGTGCTCCTAATGTGCAGAATGTGTTGATTGTGGAGTTATGAGAGGTAGATCTTCAAGCAAATACTTACTTCTAAGTGACCACGCATGTATTAAAAAATTACAATTTTTTCTGACCTTGTCTTTGAACCCTTTTAATTATTTTTTGGTGGCGGGGGTGGGGGTGGACCTTGGAGATTTCTAAGGAATGACAAAACTAAAATAATAACAGTATTAAAAAGATTGAGGAAAAATAACTAGAGTTTATTGTGAGCTTACTGTCTCTTAGTAATTGTGATAGCCACTGTGCATAGATTATACTTAGGCCTCTAAACAAACATGTGATTTAGATATTATTCCATCTTATATTTGTTTTAAGTAGCTTTTCCCAAATCACACAAATAGTACACGGCACAGCTGTAACATAAAGCTAATGCTCTCCTCTGCTATGGTATTTCTATCTATGTACAGCAATCCAATTTTTCCCTGTTTCAGAAATTTTGAGTTATATATAGGTTACTATGATAAAAAGTTAAAAATAGAAGTATCATATATGAATATGTGTAGTAATAGAGTACCTAGCAGTGTTCCATAAATGTTGAATAATATTTAAGCATTTTTCATAAGTGAGAGGGTAAGACAGTTTTCAAATATGATCTGAGACTCTTAAAGAAGATGGTCATAATCTGTGATTATAAATTTTGGGGAATACCAAGGAAAAAAATTATTGACCTAGAATGAAATTCAGATAGTGTGCTCTTGATCAAGGACATGCTTAGGGCTCTCATGATTCAATGAAAGTTTTTAAATTCTGTTAGCCCTGGCATCTCATTGTAGCTTCTTTATTGCAATCTTTGTCCAGAAAAAAAGGCGGAATTTAGTCCTTTATCTATTAAATCAACTTGGTATTACCTCTCTAGAAAAATAATTTTGAGATCATTGGTGGCATGAATATTTGTTTCCAAACCCTTGATCCTAGCCCTACTGTTTTTCTTTCCCACAGGAAAGATAATTAAGTTAATTGTGCCTCTGTGTACGAGGTTTCTAATCTACACGTAATGCACATGAATTCAAACATATAAGCAGGATCATCCCAGATACCAATGAAGGACATAGCAAATTTCTGGATCTAACCGAGGCTCCTATGTACTGACTGTACCTTGAACTAACAATTAATCATATTTGACAACTGAGTACAAGATGCAGAGTACTTGGCAGATAGCACCTTATTTTTCACATGTTCTCTTTCCTCTGCTTGAAGTACATATTTGTTTTCTACTTTAAGAACTTGGTGTTTTATACATACTCAATGAATCTATTAACCAAAGTTGTTTTAAATATCTGGTAGTTATGTTTCCATTTAATTATCTGATAAGTCAGGAATGTGTCAAGTGAGTTGAACTATAGAGAAGGATATATGATTTCAAGGGCAATTATTTTGTTTTGCAGTGGACTTTATGCATATTTTTAAATGTTTATAGAGTCACACTTTGAAGCAAGAAGAATAATGCATTTAGTGTGTTCTTCAGTCATTGTAAAAGTAATTTTATATTATTTTATGATGTAATGGTTTCTTGCATACTAATTGATTGTAGTCAAGGAAATATTTAACAATTTTTGCTGTCAGAAAATTTTTATTCAGTATGAACTTAGCATTATTATTTGCAGTTTAAGATTAACTCTCCCTAATCTAATATTCCAACTGTTTTTCTGTAAAAATAGCTAAGTTTGCTGAAAAAATTTGGCCATTATCAAAAAGTTGGTAGAAGATGTATATAATAATGGCATTTATTTGAAACAAAAGTGTATGAAATGAATCAGGTGTGTTAAGTAATAAAACAGTGAGAAAAATGATTTCCAGAAACTTAATGAAATTCACATAACAAGTAAGAGTATAACAAGCAGCAAAAGAATAAATATTTTCTTCTAAGTACCTGTTGTTTTCTGTTTGTATTGTTATAGGGCACAGAAGTGGTAACTGTAGGGCAATGGATAAGTATCTATTTTTAAATAAATCATTTTAAACATTTTAAAACAAAAGTATCTAATTTGTAAATTAATTTAACCCATTCAATTTCAGAGCCATGCCATACTGATTATAATTTCTACATTTTAGGGCAATAGTCAGTTTTAGATATATATATATATATATACACATATGTATACATTTAAATATTAGAGAACTCTTTTCAGCCATTATTCTTCTTCTATGTCATATAAAACCTGCCATCTGAGTTTGGTGATTGCTTCTAGAACTTTTATTTTGAAGTATACTGGAAGATGCCAGATACTAATGCTACTTATAGCAATGACTAATTTTAATCAGTCATTTTAGGAAGTAGTGAGAAAATAAAAGAACAGATGATAAATAAACTATAATTGAAGTATCTCTTTAAATAGAACATTGCATAAACAGTAAAGTCAGGAACTATTCTTATGCTAAGAACAAAGTCAGCAAAATCAGTGCCTCTAAATAGTGTAGTGCTTGTAAGGGTAATTGATATGAAACCCATACCAAGGGACATATATTTTTGAATCGGTAGTCATTCTACTCTAAGCACAAAGACAAAAACTAAATTTACTTATAGCGTTCAATAATATTTGAGCAGAAGTCTCTGCCTAAAATAAAAGAATGGTTTTCCTTTGCCCTATTTCAATTGCAAAAGGAAAACATTTATCATCATATGCCATATTTAAGACTAGCTGAGGTTGTGGCATGGTGTGAGAAGATGTGACCACCAAGCCCCAGCCATTTTTATTACTTATACTGATTATCAGGAACAAAGTCAAAAGTGTAAGGATTACTCATAGGCTTGGCCAATACTCCCTAGTAATTTTCTACTAAATAATATGAGGAGAAAATAAATTGTTTTTAGATATACATGTATGTGTTAGTTCAAAATCACTGCATAACAAATTATACAAGTTTAGTAGTTTAGAATAGCACACATTTATTGCCCCACAGTTTCCTTGAGTCAGGAATCTGGGCACAGCTTAACTGGGTCTTTTACTCGGGGGTCTTTCAAGGTTACAATGAAGGTGTTTGCTGAGCTGTGTTCTAATCTGAAGGCTGAAGGGATGAATTTACTTTGAAGCTGATCCAGGATGGAGGCAACATTAATGTTTTTGTGTCTGCTTGACTGAAAGCCCAGCTTCTTACTAGCAGTCTAATGGCAGACAACTTGGGTGCCTGTGTGCTGTTCCCTGATGGGTTACACTCTCCACAGGCAGCTCAAAACATATAAGTTTGTTTCTTCCAGGCTAGCAAAATAGTCTTTCTCTCTAGTATGTTTAAGATGGAGTCTAATATTATGAAACATAATCATGGTAATAACAACCTCTCACATTTTCCATATAATGTAACATAATCAATGTAGTAACATCACATTATCACCTTTACAAATATTTGATTAGTTACATGCAAGTCAGAGATCTCATTTACACCCAAGAGGAAAGTATTATACAAGGATGTAACTCATTTAAGTTCTCCTTAGAGTGTATCTAATTATTTGATATGTTTTATTATGTGCTTCAGTTGTTAATATATTCATTCTGAGATTTATTGAATATCTACTAAGTTACAGACACTGAAAATAAAGTGATTTAGAATTATGCAAATAAATGTGAAATTTCCATATATATTTGAAAGTCTATAGTACTTTGAAACAAAGAAAAACTGTGTTATGAACATGAATAGATGGATGGGTTGCTAATTTAGATCAGAAAAACCACTCGTCAAAGTGATAGTTGATTAAAAAAGAAAAAAAAAAAGAGTTAATATGGCTAGAAAATTTCAAAGTGAGTTGGGAGGTCATTCCGGAGGCTACACTTAAGCAGGTCTCAGGCAGATCTCTCTACCTGCCACAGTAAACAAAGTCTCACACAAGAGTGCTCCTTAGGGCTCTAGAGACATCAGGACACCAGAGGCAAAGCACACAGCCTCATGAAATCAGCGGGTCCTATTTGGGAATATATGATAACTTTTTTTCCCAATATAATGTAGTTATACTCATTAAAATATGGTATTTGAACTGAGCACTGTATATTTTTCCAAAGTAAATTAATTGGATGGCTTCTACTTTTTAAAAAATCAATCCTTAGAAAGAAACATGACCCAATTCACATTTTCAAAATAATGATCTCTTTATGGAAAATATCTTTGGAGAGTGGCAGCTGTGTGAAAGACTGCAAGAGTAGAATATTAGGTAAGAAGATGCGGTAGTATGGGTGAGAGATGTTAAAATCTTGGACTGGGATGCGGGGGAAGAAAAGAGAAATGGAAAAATGAAATATATATTCTTCACACGGGACTTACAGGACTTGAGGTATTTGATATTGGAATAGAGTAAACTAGGGACTACCCCTAACCCTTGAGCATCGCTGTCATATTTTTAAACAAAACTGCATTGGCTATACCTCCAGATTAGGAGAGATGTGAAAATATTGATATGGACTATTGTGGTTGTGATGGTAAATTTTGTGATATATTCATAATAAATAGGAATTATTGTATTAGGTAGAATATGTGATATATATATGTCTGTATGTATACACTTACACATATACCTGTCAGTATTTCCTAATTGATCTCTGTAAGCACTAAGATCATGGCAGAAAATGATAATAAGCTAAAGTGTTTGAAGAATATTTTGAAGGCTAAGATATCCCAGAGAAAAATTATCTGTAATACCAAGTGTCTCTCCCAGCAGACGTCCCAGAGTCAAAAGAACATAGATAGGGCATGGCTATGGCCTCATTTATAGGAAGCAAGCACTGTTTGGGGCAGAGGGTCCATGAAGAAGAGTAAATGTCCAAGATTCTGGATATCATTTTATATGCAAAGTTTATAGTCAGCTCAGTGATTAATATTCCAAAAAGAAACATCCTCAGGATATGTTTCTATTTCTAGTCATCAGTCATTTTTCTTACTTTGTACATCCTTTTCAGAATGCAAACCCAAAAAGAGATAGATTAAGATTGACATGCAAATTTCTGGTTTGAGCAATTGATTTTCTTGGAGTTGGCCTCTATTAGTAGGATGACTAGAAGAAGATTAAGTTATACTGCTTCTTTTTTTTTTTTTTTTTACTTTACATGCAATTAGCAAAATACTTAGAAATTACTTTCTTTTTAATCTTCTCATACCTGATACTGGTAGTAAAAGATACATTTAAATATTTAATTATAGTACTTTTTAAGAGAATCCCACACCGAGTTATAAAGTACAGAGTAAGAAAATGTGTTTCAACTTTTTTTACACTTTCAACTTTTTCTTCATGTAAAATCCACATTCCAAGAGTTCATAAATCAAAAGTGCATGTCTCAAGGAACTATCACAAAGTGAATACACCTTTGAATCCAATTCAGGAATGAAAAATAAAATTCTATTACCAGCACCTCAGAAAACCCTCCACCACCCAATTGTTCATCCTTTATCTCCCCCAAAGTAACCACTATCCTGATTGAGTAATTTTGTTTGTGTGATTACTCCATATTGTACCATATACTTGTAATTAGTTTTTATCTTTACTGAATAACATTCCATTTTACGAATCATGTATTTTTCTACGCTATGTTACATGGATAATTGAACAATTCCAGATTGAGAATATGAAAGTCAATTCTGCTACATACCTTCCAATATATATTTGTTTGTTTGTTTGTTTTTTGCACAAGGGTACACATTTCTGAGGAGTGCAAGTGCTGGGTCATAGCTAGAAATTTGTAAGTGCAGCTTTTACACATAATGCCAAAAGGTTTTCCAAAGAAGTTTTACATATATATCTCTACCATATGTATGAGTCTTCTTATTATACCTCATTCAGCCATTTTGCTGTGTGTTGTATTACTCTTGTGTGTGTTTTGTGCTTTATTTCTTATTATAGAATATTTCAAACTATTAAAAAATAAAAATCATTATATAATGAAACTTCATGTGCCCTTTATGCAGTTTCAAGTGTACTTACCTCAGAACTAACCTTGTTTAATCTTGTTCACCACTCTCCCACAATGTATCATTTGCAATTCATGACATATTTTGAGCCAAATCACAAGCAGTATCTAAACACTAAATGGTGTTTATTATGAATTTCATAATTTTTCCTAAGAGATAAATTGCAAAGCTCATGTATATTATACAATAAAATAATTCCAAGGCCATTCTGGAGCTTTTTTTAGTATTCTTAACTTCCAAGATAATTAGTCATAAGTTGCACCTTAAAGAATTGAACATAAGAAAACAAGGTGGGTTTTGCTGACTGGGGTTGGCAATGAGTCTTTCCATTATATCCAAGACCTGAAAGCCAGAAGTTATTAATAGATATTCTTCCTTTATTCTCAAACCCCACGGATAGACCTGAGCCATAAAAAGGGACAATAATTTGAACCAGGTTTGTGAAATTAGGGAAGTCAGACACAGGATCCAAGAGGTGGAAAGCACCAATGATTCTGCTTATTAAATAATGAAATTTAATACAAAAGTATGCATGGCAATCTTGTCTTTTAATATATTCTATAAATATACCATGAAAACTATAAACAGATATATTTCCAGTTATTAAAGAAAATACAACATTTAGAATTAGAACTAATATATATTAAGGGAAATATTTCATTTAAATCTGGAAAATGAATGGAATTTGCCTAATCTTTTCTGGACACATTCCCCCTACTCCCATCCCTGTTACCTCCAAATAGACACTTAAACCTTCGATTTCTATTCACTAATTCAGCACATCTACCACAAGAAAAGTCATCTTGAATAAATGTAGGCTACATATTCTTTTTCCCATGAAAGAAAATTGTATTTGATACAGTTGCATTGATCATGTCTCATAAATATGTTATTATAATTAGGTAATTATACATAATTGTAATTACATGCATATAATTATAATCATACATCATTTGTATTATACTGTACATTTTGCAATTATATATAATTTCAATTATTTATTTGTCATATAATCTAAGAAATTAGAGATAAAAGATCTATTAGGTCACTTCGATATTCCTTTTCTTAAGACTCTGCTCCAGAGATATTTTACCCTTAAAGATCCATTCTTATTTTTCAAATAAATTAAATGGCATGACTGATCTTTTGTGTCCAATGAATTACTTCTTATTCTATCAGTAGTTGAAATTTTTGTGCATTTTTTAAAGCCTGCTATTTTGTTCCTCAGAGTGCATAATGAGTCATGTGTTGATACGTTTAGTAATGAATACATAGATTAATTCAATATTAATGAGTCTCGTTTACCAATAGTAAAGTGTTATGAATTGAAGCTGCACAAGAGATTTCTTTCCCTAACCTGAATGGTATCTCTGTTGTCGACAATCAGGATGGAAACCTATAGAAGGAGTGTTACTGAGGAACTGTGACTTCCAACACCCTTGACTTACAATGTAGCTGGCACTGGTAGGATTGGAAACTGGACTTTCTTCACCGCTGAACTGATGTCACAGGTTTTAGAATACTGTGGCATAGATAAGGAAGTCAAAATCTATGCCAACTTCACAACTACTAAAATAGAATTTTTACCCTATGCTGGGTTTCGACATGCAGATAATTTGGACATATGCTTTTAGCTTGAAATAAATTCAATACATAAGTTAAAGCTCTCCACAAGCCGTATTAAATTGCATGATCAGCACTTTCTTAGAAAATTACCTCAGGGCTGAATGACCTTAACAATATATTTGAAGGACATTCACATGGCTGAATTGTTTTTTATTTTTAATTTTTTTTCACTATTGCTAAGTAAGGTGCAGTCACAAATTTTCCTTGGGTCAAGGTAAGGTAAGCAAAGCTCTCAGCCTCAGTCTCTCTCTCTTTTTTTATGTATGTCTATGTGTATACCTATATTTATATATATAGTGGTGAGTGTGTGTGTACACTATACACTATGGATAATAGCAGCCACTTTTTCTTCATGGATCTGTTTAGGAAGAAGGAAAGTTAAGGTGGTATTGTATTTTGAAATCGCTAATTACAATATTTAAATAGTGAGCATCACCATCATTAAGTAGCAGGTTTAGGTCTGCAATGATTCTATAATCTAAACCTTTATTCCCTAGTCCAGTGCCCATTTATACATATAATACTATTACAACACAATCACTAGCCAGTAGTTATGTGGCTAAACCACAGACACATGCCTAATCTCTCAAGTAGAAAGAACAGAGAAGTATCCTAATGAGAACATGACAGTGATAATTACCAAAATAATTCTTTCTTAATCAGGAAAATCCAGTTGTACATCTTCCACTTGTTACCAATAGACTTTAACTCCTAATGGGCTTCTGCTCCCAATAATATGCATTCTCTTTGGCAGTGTGACATGTTGTACTAGAAAGAATAAGCTTTGGATCCATGTGGACCACTATGATACTTAACATGTTATTTAATCAATTTGAACCATAGTTTCTACTCCAATTAATGAAAGATATACTTTTTCTTCTAAAGTTTAAATGAGAGTTTTCTCTAAGCCTCTTGACAGAATATTTAGCACTAGTTAACTGCTGAAAAAACAATGTTTTTCTAGTCACCACATTTTGGTCAAACCTGACTTATGTGTTCTAACCTTGACTGAGCAATGCTTCTGATTACCAGCTGCACATTGAATTCCTGGGCCTTACTCAGTCAATGTATTTATATGTACTCTTAGTAGCCATTGGCATCTAGTTTCATATACTGTGCAACAAGGAACTATGTGCTAAAGGTTCAAATGGGAAAAAGATATACCTTAGAAATGTTTAGATTTTAGTGGGGAACTAGGTCCTAGGCTTGAAATGAGTTACTACTGTATGAAGCACCTAGAGCAATCCCTCACAAACAGTAACATCTAAATGGTTTGAACAAGAGAAGGGGTGTAACTTTTGGATTAAGGCCTTATTAAAGAATTAAATGAAATTAATAAAATAGGGTCTTTGGACCAATGACCAAAGCAGATACTCTGATATCTCCAATTTGCAACTTTTCTGCAAGTCTGGAGTCTTCTTGGTTTTTCCCAGCAAGTAGTGCTATGGGTATACTTTACAAAAAGACTGTTAAGTGTTCCCTGAGTTGCCTTTTCCTATAAGATTTTAAATATTGCCTCAATATTATATGTAATGAAGTAAGCACAATGCCTGTGGCATATTAAGTTCCTACCAATAATTTGTTAAATAATTGGACATTGTATGAGGACGAGACATATGGAAATTCAATCTGATTTTAGTGCATTTCTATATACTGACTACAGACTGAATCAGAGAAGGATATTTTTACCCTTTGCCTGAGTTTAATTTTCAGTCCACCATCTCTCTTGTTACATTTTACACTTGGAATGAAGAGGGTCTCAACCGTATTCATGATTTCAAAGATATGAGCTCCAAAGTCTGTCTCATTCACATTGTGTTTCCAGTGGCCTCTATAAGACCCACTAATATATTAATGGCCTTCAAATATATTTATTCCAGACCCATTTCTTAGGTTCCACACCCATTTTTCTAATGCCCCCTGTGCATTTTCTCTTGGATACTACATAGGCATCTTAAACTAAATTTATCTAAAACTTAAACCATCATTTTTTTTTCCATTTGAACCAAATATACTTACTATCTTATTTAATAGTACTGTCACTCATCCAGGTGCCCAAGGCACTTTCATCAGTAATTCTATATTTTGCTCTCCCTTTCTTCTCAAACATCAGTCACCTGTCTCTGATTCTCTCCATTTCACCTAACATTGTTGTGTGGCCATACTATCTGTAGTGTAAATTATGGTAATGACATGCTGCTGGTCCTCAGCCCTCCAGTCTGTTCACTGTCCTGTCAATCCTCCCCATTGCTGTCACTATCTTTTTACTAAACACAAAATGATCCTGTCACTGCCTTAATTAAGTTACTTCCCCCCCCCCCATTTTCCTATAGGCTAAAAATTAATTTCTTAGAAAAGACTACAAGAGCTCCACAACTCAATGCTTGTCTACACGATTAGTCTCTGCCAATATAAAGAAAAAACATCTGTGCTTCAGGCATTCTAAATTGCATAAACTACTTACTCCAAATGAGAGACATAACTCATCAAACCTTTCACTCTTTTGCTCAGGTTATTTTTTTCATTCTGTAATGATCTCTTCTTTAATTCCTTTAAAAATCTGATCTTACATGTGAATCCTTAAGTTTCTGGGCAAAGTTTGTAGCCCCCTTACCTGCTCTCTTCTAACCTGGAGAACACAATTTTGAAATGGAAAATAAAATATATTTTAATTTCATATTTGGGGGGATTTCATCCCATCTTTTCTGTGAGTGCTGAGAAAGCAGGGATGTGGCTTATTCTTGGCACAATACTTGATACTTGGTATAGAGCAGGGTTTCAATCAATGTTAGTTTAAGGTGTTAATAATATTTATCTAACTCAAAAATCAAAAGAGAATACATAATATCCTTTCAATGATAAACCAAATCATCATTTCACTAGCCTACGTACAGATTAATTCTCTGAAGAATTTATCCGTTTGACTTTGCTATTTACTATTTGATTAGAGCCTCGATATTGTGAGTTGTGTGTTAACTTGCAGATTTCTTTTCAGTAGGTAACTCCAATAGTTTGCATTGCCCTGAAGGATATTAACCAGTTTTGTATTGAATACTGAAACTGTGAGAAATCAGCTTCGACTAAGAGCAGAATGTTTCAGGTCACAGACTGGATGGTTGTGTTTGGGTGAGGAAGTTACTCAGGTGCAATTATTTAATGCTTTCAATTCTTATTGCCAATTGGGCAACTCCCATTTACTTTCCATTATTTTACAGTTAACTCTTGCTTATATAAACTAAATTTTTAGTTTCCCTGCTAGTAAAACATATATACCACATAATATGTTGGTTTAAATAGTAGGAATTTATTGGATCACTTTTTTTGAGGCTATGGGGAGTCAAAAATCAAGGTGTCAGCCTCAAAGACTGTGGTGTTCTTGAGCTTGCTGCCAGCTATCCTTGGGGTTCCATGATTTTTCTCTCATGTGGCATTGTCCTCTCCTTTCTCTCCTGAGTTCTGTTGACTTTTGGCTTCTAGCTTCCCTCCGTGTCCAATTTCCTTTGTTTATTAGGATTTCTGTCATATTGGATTAAGGCCCACCCTCATTCAGTTTGGGTCCATCTTAACTAATAACATCTTCAAAGTTCCTACTTATAAAAATGGGTTCACACATACAGGACCAGGGCTTTGGACCTAAACATACCTCTTGTGAGGGATGTGATTCAATCCCTAACATACATAAATTCAAAATTTAAGCATAGTACCACAGGAATAAATTCCTCAGCAATGGTGGTTTAGCCCAGTCAATTCTACCCTGCTAATGCCACAAACAAATGATAGTTTCTGCCTGTGTAAACACACATAAGAAAATAATGATCAAAAAATTATATTATTTCTACTTTCATTCCTGTTTTTTCTGTTTATTCTCCGCATTAAAATGGCAATAATAATAATAGCACAATGTGTCCTATAATTAGTTGGGATTCTTCAACATTTATTTGTACTCTGTAAATAATCCTTCTGATATAAATAATAACTCTTTGGAAGAAAATCTAGTCACAAGTAAATTCATATTGATTAAAACTTATAAAGAGGGAATGGACGTGACTCAAGCAGTTGAGCGCCTGAACGCTCAACTTCCCACGTGGAAGATCCAATGTTCAGTCCCCGTTGCCTCCTAAAAAAAACAAAAACAAAACAACAATCAAACAAATAAAAAAAGCAACTCAGGGAAACCAGTGTGGCTCAGTGGTTGCGTGCCAGCTTCCCACATACGATGTCCCAGGTTCAATCCATGGCCCGGATACCTAAAAAAAGAAAAGAAAAAACGTTACAGTGAAAGAATTTTCCATTTCATAATTCTGTGATATAGAATCCTAATTCAAACATGCCTTTTTAGTCTATGTGTCAAAGACAGAATTCATCTGATGTCAAGTTGTAGATTACAAGAATCAATTTAGTTAAACTGTGCTTGTCTTTCAGGCTTAATATAATTAAGTCTTTTATTGTTCAGAGGCTCAGTGGCTACATTTCTAGCTATTTCTATGTATCAACCAACTAATCATTTCTAATGATTATAATTATATAATAATAATATTATAATATAGAAATTATAATTATATTATATTTATAATATTTATAATAATTTATATCCAAGTAACAAATCCTAAGAATTATGCTGGTGTTGCTATTCCCATTTTACAAAAATACAATTTAGAAGTGGAATTGTTTCAAAACTATAATAATTTCTGTATAAACAGAATAAATTGTATTTTAAGACAAATAATAATTTTCTTCACAATCTGAATAATATTTACAAATTTATGTTTGCAAATACATGGATAAAGGAACAGAAAGAATTGGTTACCTAAAATTAAAAACATATTTATAGTTTTTTAGTTTTCCCAGGAAGTTTACAGTATTCTCAAAATCACAGCTCAGATTTTAATCAGACCCACAACCTTCCCAGAAATTCCCTAGACTGATTATTAGGAGGCTGTAGAAGGAAACCAATTCATAGCTGTTCAGAACAACCAGGCATAGACTGCAAATGGATCAATGAGATGTCACAGCCACCCAGATCACATCCTGTCAAAAGGTCCTCAGAAACTAGTAATGAAAGACAACCTCTGTCAGCAGTAGTCATGAGTTGTTACACACTTTTAATAGAGCAATTTTGAGATCATGTTGTGCACAGAATCCTACTTGAAATTTCTGAGTTCACCTATCTAAGGCAAAGCTAAAGTTGATTTGAGAGACTCTCTACACACACTGGGTTTTTAACTCCAGGTATCTTTAAATGTCACTGTTCCAATTTTGTTTTTATTGTTAGTGAAACTCATCCCTTCAGAAATTATGGATAAGAATGAGAAAGAGCAATTTGGAGAGAAGATCAATTAATTCATCTATCCTGCACTTATTTTCCTCATTCTTTCATTTATTTTTCAGAGCCTACAACTTTAAAATTTCAATTATTTTGTCCAAAATTTAAATTTATTTGACTATTTATAAAAGAAAAGTCACTCTTCCCAATGTGACAGACCATGACAGACCACTCTACTTGATATTTGGGAGGATCTTAGTTGCCAAAAACTAACAACACCGAATTTTAAATATGATAACATTGTAGCAAATTTTAAAATATAGATTATGCAGCAGCCCAAAGATAATCCATTTAATAAGTATTGATAATTTTCATTAACACATTTAAAGGTTGCTGAAATTAATTCAGAATACACCTATTGAGAAAGAAAATCTAATCAGATTAACATAATCAGCTTTATGGGGAAAACGTTCAAATTAGAAGTTTTTGGAGAAAAAATTTTAAAACTTAGAATAGCAATTAATAAAATTTAGACAAACTAGAGCTTTATATAATGCAATATTTGGATCATTCATGCATGACAAAAATGCCCAGGGTAAATGTATAAATTTGAATTACAGAAATGGGTGCTCCTGCATGTGCTACAACTTACACCCAAGGTAAACTTCTGCCTATAAATCCAGCACTAAGGTTTGGGTATGTAATTTCCCTCATAATTCATAATGCTTTCTTGGTTGAGAGAACTGAGAGAATTTTCAAATGATTTTAATTAAGTATTTGTTCATTTCTAAATTTAAGAACTTTTACAAAATCACTTTAAAGCTATAGTGATATCTGAAATAGATAATTCATACTTGGCAAAAACAAAGACACATCTTTAAATACAACTGTTAACTTGTGTGTGTGTGTATGTGTGTATGTGTGCATGTTGCAGAGAGAAAGGGAAAGACAGAGAGAGTAAGAGAGCTTATTTATTTATTTATTTATTTACTTATTTTTGCATATGCCTTTCAGATGCTCAACTTGTCTTTGTTACAGTGCCTCCCTCTGGACCCCAGTATATAAAATATCACTTCTCTATTCAATCCACAAATGAGTGTGTGGGCTCATATGAGAAAAATGCGAACACTTCTTTCCGTGGCTAACAAACTGCACAATTTCCAATTAGCTGAAATCATTGTCTTTATGTAGATTCACCTATAAATCTGTGAGGTTCAGTGTGCAGTAGAAAGCTCAGCTGGAGAAGTAATTGTTTTAATCCATATATGCTTTGACACCAGTTTACCTCCTACCTTATCCTACCCCTTAAGTATAGCTATATAAGTGATCACATGGGGAAGAACTTTAAAAAGAAAACAAAAAATGTAAGGCAGGAGAAAGTGCCCTTCCGAGATTCCTATATACATAAAACACCTGTATAAGCAAGTATTTTTCCTAGATATACACTTAATTCTATAAACAGGTTTAAGCATATTTTTTTATTATCAGTGCATTGTATAGAGACACAGTGTATTAACTGTGAGGTATCGTAATGTGGATATAGACCCAGAAATCCTGATATTTAAATTTTAATTGTAAATGAATAGCAATGGACAAATATTAACATATTTCTTGAGTTAATTTTATAGTTCAGAAGATGCAGAACATACCATAAATCTATAAGAAAGAGGTAATTTAACTACTAATTAATAGCAATTAATAATCATATTTTTATGAATATATGTTTTAAAACCTAGTAAATCACCTAACATGTTTAATAAACTCTAGGAGAACCTCCATCTGAGTCACTACATGATATCACCAAAAGGTATCATTCTGCTTATTCCAATAACCATGTATAAATTGGTTATGCTAGTTCATAGATACTTATTGAACAATACCAAAATATTGAGCAATTGATACCAAGGCACACAGACAGAACATGTCGCCCCTTGTGACCATACACTAAAGTAGGGTAGGTATTGGAGGCCTCTTGTCACCAAAGGTTACCAAGAACTTACTGGGATCCTCATGGAGGGTGCACATATATGAGATATGAGAAATGTGGGAAGTGGAGCAGCATATATTTTCCAACCAGCCTGGAAATGAATTTCAATAATTTAACAATTGCCATAGCCTACTGGAGCATTATCATTTAATATCAGCCTGGTAAGGACTATCTATCTTTATATCTATATCTAGTTGATTTTTGAAACACACAAACATACTAACTTTGTACCAGCTAATGAAAATTTTATTTGAAACTAGAAAACATTCTGCTAAAATATAATTTGCTCTCAGAAGACCTAAGTTCTATTAGTCATTTCTTATTTTAGTAACTGTATATCTTTAGGTAGTTATTTAATTGTATTGGACCTTAATTTTATGACTGGAATTACAGGTATAAAACAATATCTCCTATATATTGTAAGAATGAAAAGACATTATGATTGTGTAAGATATGATTAAATGTCACGATTTTCAATTATATTGTAAAACAAAATGATCTTAGATTAACTAAAATTTATTCAGTGCATACTGTATATGAGGCACTGTTCTCTTTTAATATACTACAGATACTTTGAAGTAAATATAGTTTTTATTTCTATTTAATAAGGGCAGTAGGTAACAATAGTCCCCAAAGTTGCATGGCAAAATAAGCGGTTAATGAGTGACTTCAGGTTGACTGACTCCTGGGTCATCACACTAAATCAATTATCCTACATCTCATTTTATGGAAGTGCCCAATATGTGTACATATGGTGACATTTTATGTAAACCAAAACTGAATTGAGAGAATTGAATTTAACAAAACTATTATGTTGATTGGAAAACTATTTATTTATTTTATTGATCATGTTAAATTTAAATATTTCTTTATTTAAAATTCATTAAATATTTCCACTGATTACATGACAAAGAATTGGACCATGTCGTGGTAAGATTAGGAATTATAATTTCAAAATATTAATGGTACCTTTATTTTTTAAGAAGGTACTTTTCACAGTGATATATAAGCAAATGACAAAATATGATAGATTGTCCAAGAGTAGCATTCTTTTTAACAATTTATATTTAATTAGAGAAATTTTAGATTTAATAAATATGCAGACTATACAGAGTTACCATATATCCCACTCACAGGCACAGTTTCCCCAATTATTAACAATTTGCATTTGTGTGGTGCCTTTGTTACAATTTATGAAAATATATTTTTATAAGTACACTTATATATTACACTATATAATTAACTATAGTCCATAGTTTATAGCTTATATTAAGATTCACTGTTGGTTTTGTACAGTGCTATGATTTTAAAATATATATACTATTCTAGTTACATACATACAACCTAAATTTTCCCCTTTTGACCATATTTAAATAAATAATTTAATTCTACTGACTACATTCACAATATTATTCAACTATTACCACCATCCATTAAAAAAATATTTCCATCAACCCAATAAGAAACTCTATACCAATTAAGCAAAACCCATCTGTTCTCTATCTCCCTCACAGTCCTAGGTAACCTGTATTCTAGTTTCTGACTCTATGAATTGGTTTAACCCATTTATTTCATATCAGTGAGATCATACATTATTTTTCCTTTTGTGTCTGGCTTATTTCACCTAATAAGATGTCTTCAAGTTTCATGCTTATTGTTGCAGTTATCAGAACTTCATTCTTTTTCTTGGCTGTGTAATATTCTATTGAATGCAAATTTTTCATCCATTCATCTGTTGGCAGATACTTGGGTTGCTTTCATCTTATTGAAAATGTGAATAATGCCACTATGAACATTGGCCTACAAGTATCTGTTTGAGACCCTACATTCAATTCTTTTGGGGATATACTTAAAGTGTGATTGTCAAATCATATGATAATTCTATTCTTAACTTGTGAGGAATTGCCAAATTATGTTCCATAACAGCTGCATCATTTTATCTTCCCAACAACAATGAACGAGTGTTCTACTTTCTTTCTTTCCTTAAAAACTCTCCAACCCTTGTCATTTTCCATACTTTTTGTTTTGTTTTTTTAATAGAAGCCATTCTAGTGGATGGGAAATGGTATTTCATTGTGGTATTTTCATTTTGGTTTTGATGTTGAGCACATTTCACGAGCTTATTGGACAATTGCATACTATGGAGAGAATATTCAAGTATTTTCTCCATTCTTAATTGGGTTTTTGTCTTTTTGTTGTTGAGTTGTAGGATTTCTTTATGTATTCTAGATATTAAAACCTTATCAGAGGGAATGGATGTGGCTCAAGTGGTTGAGCTCCCACCTCTCACATGATGCCTCATGAAACAAACAAACAAACAAACAAACAACAAGCAAAACAAACATAAAACCAACTCAGGAAAGCTGATGTGGCTCAGTTTTTGAGCACCAGCTTCCCGTATACAAGGTCCCGGATTTAGTCCCTGGACCCCAGTACCTCAAAAAATAAAAAAAAATTTTTAAAACCTTATCAGATATGTGGTTTCCACATAGTTTCTACCATTGTGTAGCTTATCTTTTCAGTTTCATGATGTTTTTACTGCACAAAGTTTTATTTTTTTTATTTGACAAAGTCCTATTTATCTATTTTTTTCTTATGTTGCTTATTTTTTGGTATAAAATATAAGAAACTATTACCTAACAAAAGGTCCTGAAGATGCTCCTTTATCTTTTCTTCTAGGAGTTTTATAGTTTTGTTTTTTATATTTGGTCTTGATCCATTTGAGTTAAATATTGCATGTAATGAGACCAACTTCATTCTTTTGTATTTGGAGATCCAGTTTTCCCAGTGCCATTTTTTGAAGAATATTCTTTCCTTACTGAGTGGGCCTGATATCCTTCTCAAAATCAATTAGCTATTGTTGTCAGCATTTATTTATGAAGTCTCCATTCAATTCTATTAGTCTATCTGTCTTTCCTTGTGCCAGTACCATCTATTTTGATTACTTTAGCATTGAAATAAATTTTGAAATGAGGAAGTATGAGTCATCCAACTTCATTAATCTTTTTTCAAAATGTTTGTCACTTTTCCTTTTCTGCAAAGAAGGATGTTGGAATTTTGATTAGGATTGCACTGAATTTGTAAAATGCTTTATGTAGAATCGAGACATTAACAATATTTAGTCTCACAATCCATGATCATAGAATGCTCCTCCATTTATTGAGGACTTCTGAGATATATTTAAGCAATGTGTTGAAGTTTTGTGGGTACAACTCTTTTACGTCTTTGGTTAAATTTATTACTAGATATTTGATTCTGTTAGATGCCATGGTAATCGGATTTTTTTCCTGATTTTCTCTTCAGATATTTCCTTAATAGTACATAGAAACACTATTGAATTTGGCATGTTGTACATTGCCACATTGCTTGAATTCATTCATTAACTGTAGTAACTTTTTTGTGGGTTTTTTCATGATTTTCTGTAAATAGGATCATGTCATCTCAAATGAGAAAATTTTATTTCTTCCTTTATATTTGGATGCATATTTTAATTTGTTTCTTGTCTAATTGCTCTGGCTAGTGCTTCTAGTACAATGTTGAATAACAGTGGTGACAATAGACATCTTTGTCTTATTCCTGAATTTAAAGGAAAGTTTTCAGTTTTTCAGTATTCAGTATGATGTTAGCTGTGGGTTTTCATGTATGCTTTTTATTATGTTCAGGAAATTTCATTCTAATCCTAGTTTTCTAAGTGTTTTTTATTAAAAAAGGGAGCTGAATTTTGTAAAATGCCCTTTCTGCATTAATTGTAATGATCATGTGATTTTTTCCTTGATTCTCTTAATGATGTATAATACATTGATTTTTTTTTTCTCAAATGTTGTACCATTCTTGTATACCTCGATCATGGAGTATAATTCTTTTACTGTGTTTGGATTTGATTTGCTAGCATTTTGATAAGAATTTTTGCATCATTTTCAAAAGAGTTATTGATTTGTACTTTTATTTTCATGTGGTATCTTTATCTGGCTTTGGTATTATGGTGATGTTGACTTCATAAAATGAGTTAGGAAGTGTTCACTTCCCTTCGGTTATTTGAAATAGTTTGAGCTGGATGGTGTTAATTCTTGGAATATTTGGTAAAATTCAGCAGTAAGATCATTTTGTCCTGGGATTTTCTTTGCTGGGAGCTTATTGATTATGGATTTGATGGCTTTATGTGTAATTGATCTTTGAGATCCTTGATTCCTGAGTTGGTGGAATTAATTTGTCTCTTTCTAAGAATTTGTCCATTTTATCTAGTTAATCTCATTTGTTGGCATAGAGTTGTTCATATTATCCTCTTATAATAATTTTTATTTCTGTGGGATCTGTAGTAATATCTACCTTTTAATTTCTGATTTTAGTTATTTGCAGCCTCTCTCTTGTTTTCTTTGTAATTCTTACTAATGTTTTGTCAATTTTATTGATCTTCACAAAGAACCAACTTTTGGTTTGGTTTGTTATCTATTGATTGTTATTCTCTATTTCATTTATATCATCGCTAATCTTTATTTCCTTCCTTCTGTTTGCATGGGCTTAGTTTTCTCTTCTTTTTCCAATCCTCCAATTGTGAGAGCAGATCTCTGATTTGAGAACATCCTTCTTCTATGAAAGCAATCAGTTATTTTTCTTATCACAACTGTTTTGCTACATCCTATAAGTTTTGTTATGTTATATTTTCATTTCCATTTTCCTCAAGATATTTCCTAATTTCCCTTGTGATTTTTTTTAACCCAATGATTGTTTAAGAGTGAGTTGTTTAATTTACACATATTTGTGATTTTTCCAGTTCTCCCTCTATTGTTGATTTCTAACTCATTCCACTCTAGTCACAAAATATACAAGATATGTTTCCAATATATTCAAATTTATCGAGACTTATTTTTGTGACCTAACATCATGCCTATCATGGAAAATGACCTATGTGCAATAGAAAAAGAAAGTGCATCCTACTGCTTTGGGGAGAATTTTTATATAAATGTGTTAGGTCTAGTTCATTTATATTGTCATTTAAGTCTTCTATGTCCTTATTGATTTTCTGTCTAGATATTCTGTCCATTATTGAAAATGATTTATTGAAGAATCCTACTATTAATATAGAACTGTCTATTTCTGCCTTCAAATATGTGAGTATTTGTTTCATATATTTGGCCTATGCCATTAGGTGCATATATATTTATAATTGGTATGACTTCCTTATTAATGGACCACTTTTTCAGTATGTACTGACCTTCTTTGTCCTTTCTAACAG
>JAQZBX010022695.1:13932-25162 GCA_029593785.1 Cabassous unicinctus | reverse complement strand
CCACACAGGCCAGCACTCCTGCGCAGGCCAGCACACTGCGTGGGCCAGCACGCTGCGCGGGCCAGCTTGCCTTCACCAGGAAGCCCCAGGAATCGAACCCTGGACCTCCTATATGATAGACGGGAGCCCAATCATTTGAGCCACATCCACTTCCCAGTATATACTTCTTGAACTCTCTATATTAGTCCATATTACTTGGAGTGATGAGTTGCTTTTGTTTAAAACAGGTTTTCTTTGTCCTAAAAAGGGAGTCCTTTGTTGTTTATATACCAAGATTGGGTTAAAAATGTCAGTATTCTTGTTAGAGCTTCAGTTCCAGAAACTTGAGCTTATTAATTTTTATCTGTAATTACCTAATGCTGGAAACTGAGTCATACTAACTAATCATATGAAATACTAAAGTGATAAATTCTGAGATTTGCCTAGTAGTAGAAAAATATAGTTTCTAGCACCACACCACATTCCTGGTGTGGGTGTCTGGGAACTCAGGATAATAATTATTAGGTTGCTTGGTAAGCACTGAATCAGACTAGGAAAACTGGATGATATTGAGGATGATCTTATTCAGGCTGTGAAAAGTCCTGATGAACTACATGTTTCTCACAGTAAAGTCAATCTATTTCAGACTTCCCCAGATACTTTTCTCTATTAAACATTAAATATCTTTGACCCTCATTTCTTTGGGTTCCATATAGACCATTATCCTTCTTTTTGCGTTCATCTAGAATAAAGAAAGTTTAATTTTCACCCATGTAGCCAGTCACCCGTGGCTAGAATTGGATGTTTTCCAAGGCTCCTGAGGGAAATATTTATAAACACTTCTTAGTGTGTGGTTCTTCTGCAGATGTATGCTTTCATCAGGTTTTCATTGGTTTGTGCCAATTTCAGTTTCTAAGAGTAGCATTTTCCTCAACTTATCCTAACAATCTGAGGGTCTTTTATTGTGGCCTCCAATAGACTGACTAGAGTCTCACTTTCATCTTATACTTTAAGTCATATCCCTTTCTTGCCTTTGTTGTTCCAGACTGAAAAGTCTTAGTGTTTTACATTTATTTGTTTGTTTGTTTATTTTTTGAGGTACCGGGAACCGGGGATTGAATCTGGGACCTCGTACATGGGAAGCCAGTATTCAACCACTGAGCCACATCAGCTTCCATGAGTTTGTTTTTTCGTTTGTTTTGCTTGTTGTTTGTTTTTGTTTTTTTAGGAGGCACCAGAAACCGAACCTGGGACCTCCCATGTGGGAGGCAGCTGCTCAACTGCTTGAGCCACATCCACTCCTACATTTATTTTTTATGTCCTGATTAATGGCATACTCTTTTTATTTTATTTTTTTTAGTTAAGCCAGTAAAAAAGAATTTATCTGGGAAATGGGGGAAAGAACAGAGCTTGCTGAGAAATGGGAGAGAAAGACGGAAATACACACCAAGTTTTGGTGCGGGCTCCTCTAGGCAGAGAGAGCGAGCTCTGCCTCATGTGATGACCTTTTATACTGTTAATTATTCCTCCCCCTTCTTAATGATAAGGGGATGGGCCCCAGCTGTTCTTGGTTACCCCACCAATGGTGGGACCAATGGTGAAGACGGTTTGGAATATCTGGGGCCAAGGGGAGGTCCCGGAAAGAGAAACTGGGACCTCAAGGTTACACTCAAGGTCTCAGCGAGGTCTTGCAGCCATGTTGTCAGCTGGCCATGTGGTCTGACAGCCATGTTGTGGCTCATTTTCTCCTCCGTTACCCTGTACTAACCTGCCTTAACTCCCCCCTCAGAGAGTTCATGCCCTTATTCTTAAGAGGGGTGCTGAAGGGCGATGATCATTGTTCTGTAGTTACTTCCTGCTGGTTAGGGCAGTAGTCCTGCCTGACAGGACATAAACCTCTTTGGCTGTTCTATTGAGGTTGAGGGAAGACGGGTCCGATACTGGTTGGAACTGGCTGAAATCCCTGCGTGACTAATATCTTGTATTGGGAAGTATTGATTTTGGAAGAAATAAACTTAGAGTTTTGAAGATATATGGCCCCAGTAAAAGAATAAAGAAAATGGTGGTAAGTGGGTCCAAAAAGGGGGTCAGCTATGACATACTGGACCACGAGAGTGAGAAAGGAGTGGCATATTCTTATCTCTAGGGGGAGCACTAATGGGGTCAAAGCCCATGCCAATTAAACCTTGGAGCCTGTGGATGGATGCTTCAGTGGGAAAAAGAGCAAACTAGAAAGCTCTTTTACAGGAGTGCTCTTTCTGGGTTATCTCTCTTGGACCATTTTTGCCCCTTTTTGGATTAGTTTTTCCCATTCTATTCTCCCCCACAACTTGTAGAAGAAGTCAGGCTTTGAGCTGCTTTTCATTTAGGTAACCCCAGCAGATTCAAGGTTCCATGTAAGAAAAAAGAGTTGGAGTGACTTAGCTCAGTGCTTCAGCAGGCCTCAGAGAGAAATGACCTTTCCTTTCCATTCACCTTTCTATACCAGGGTATCTAGCTCAGGGTATGGGCCTAGAGGAAGAGCAAGGAAACGACTCTGTATGCTTCTCATTGTAGCTTGAAGCTAGAGGGGCACAAGGCATCTCAGGTCTTAATTGTGGCCCAGCCCAGCACCCCAAGTAGAGAACTTTTGAGGATTTTAGTCTAGACCCTACCTAGTAGTCAATTCTACATTTACCCAGACTGTCTTTTGTCTGGTAGAAGCCTCTTGGGACTCTGTGGTGACTTTTGGGTATCTGGCAAAGAATGTAGGATCCCCCTCTGCAACCATTCCTCTTGATCCCCTTTTATCATTTTTTTCTTGGCTTTCTCTGTCTTTGCCATACCTTCCTTAAGGGTTGTACATAGAACTGTGCTCATGGTCCATGACCACAAACTGGTAAAAATCAGGAAAGACTGCTGAGAGTCCAACATAACTTTTGCAAAATTCATGCATTTTACTTGTGGGAGAAACATTCATTTAGGTCCTGTTTTTACATTATAATATAAGCATAGAACAGATTAGATGGTAAAAGTTTGAAAGGAAGGCTTGAGATTGGGTCAATTGTGAAATTATTCACAAGAACTGCAAGTACTGCAGTGTGGGCTGTTTAGACTAGAAACCTTAACATCACAATATAAAATCATAATGTAAAAGCTGATATTCTTGGTGATGACCTGCTGACATAAAGAAAAAGCTAACACACACACGTACACACAATGTTTATTGTAAAAATTAAAACATGTTTTAGTGCTTATGAGGCTTAGAGGAACTTTTGTTATCTGGAAAATTAACTTTGTAGATGAGCTCAGTATCTGGTGCCAAATACATCAAGAATGATAATACTTTAGTTTGATTCCAATACCTATCCTGTCATTCTATTGGGCTTTCTCATTGTAGACATAATTCAAGAAATAAATGTCTCCTTCCTTAGGCCCTAACTGATGGGTTTGAACCCACCACACTAACTATACACTTTGGATTGTGTGTTTCTAAAGCTCAAGCGCCTTCGTTTGTCTGATTGAGGTTCATTGTCCCTTTCTCTGCTCATTCACAGTGCCTTCCCTTCAAAGATTGTCTGAGTGATAAAGCAGTCCTGCATGTTTTTGTTGTGACAGAAGTGTTTTTAGTTGCTATTAAAGGCTGACATCCATTATTGGGAACCATAGTTCTCTACCTCTTGGAGGTATCTGGGTTTGAGGTTTCTCCTTTATCTTTCTGCCCCATTAGGTTATATGTTTGCTTTCCTGTTGTAGAGATCAGTGAGCAGCTCAAGGCTGTAGAGACATTGGATGCTTAACCATATCATCTTAGCCTAAAGTCCAAGAATTTCTATTGATGGATTTCTGAGCACTTTTTTTTACAACCTCAGGCTCATTCTCAGGCTTTTCTTCCTGGAGAATCATATATGCCCTCTCCACGTCTCAGTTCTGTACTTTCTCTTCAGTGCTACCTTGCCCTTGCCAAAGGAGGCTTATCTGATGACCATGTCCTCATTCTGCCCATTGGACACTACCAATCAGTGGTGGAGCTTTCAGCAGAGGTGGTGGAGGAGGTGGAGAAGTATAAAACGACACTGAGGCGATTCTTTAAGAGTCGAGGCAAACGGTGTATTTTATTTGAGAGAAATTATAAAAGCCACCATCTCCAGCTACAGGTAAGTGGTCTCTGACCAGGATCTGGGAAGGGCCCCATGGGGACCCTTAATATTTATTGATGAATAAATAATTTAAAAAGACTCAAATACTATATATTTAAATAATGTTAATTTTAATTAATATTCAAATAGTTTGTTTTGATATAATATTTAAATTATTTAACATGAATGTTCACCTTAATATTTAAATAATATTCATTTAAAAGGTTAAAGAGTATCTGGTGATAGCTTCAGAGATTTCACAGGGAGGTGCGTGGTCAGTGCAAGTGAACAGCACAGGCAGTAAGTGTCTTGTTGAGCAAAGGAATGGGTAGTTGAGAAAAGCTCCAAGGGAGATTTGGGCCTTGATAATGGAATTTGGAAAAGAGTGTGTGTAGGCTTAGAGGGAGGAAATAGTCTCGGAGCCTGCATGGGGCGAGCAGTTCAGACATTCAGAGACTGTTTATGGATAATTTGCCTGTAGTTGTGGTGGTTTCCTTTCTGGCTCATTCGTTAAGTTTTCAAATGGGCCTGATTCTGCCACATATACTATATAGGAGCTGGCAAAGGCTTGATGAAAAAGAGATTTCTTGCTAGCCTTTCCCACCCCAGAGTTTGGCTCCCATATGTGGCAGGCTATCTTATAAGTTTAAGTCCTTACAGATAGGCTGGCATAGGCCTGTCTGACTTGAGGAGAATCTGTGCTGAGGGGTATTTCTCTGCCCCTGTGATGGATTTGCTACTTTTCAGGAATTGTGCAGGCACAATCCTCTATGGGACCTATGCAAAGATTCCCTCACTACCCCCCACCCCCCCCAGGTTATTCCTGTGCCACTCAGCTGCTGCACCACTGATGACATAAAAGACGCCTTCATTACCCAGGCACAGGAGCAACAGATAGAGCTGTTGGAAATCCCAGAGCACTCTGACATCAAGCAGGTGAAACAGAAGGGAAGGTTTTTGAAATGTTGAACCTAAGGTATTTTTGCAGCATTCTAAAATGTTAAGTAGGTAGTGACAATTTGGGGCTAGACTATGGAGTATTGATTAGACTGGAGACCAAGATGGCATTTCAGCAAAGTCCTAGTGCTTTTCTGGGCAGAGAAAGTAATAAAAATTTTCCTAAGGTGGGAACTTAGGAGGCTGTATGTCACTGGGAAGATCTTGGTAATAACTGCTCATCTGGCTTTTTAAAAATCCGGTTCCACCAAGTGGCTTGGAAACTGTAGTTAATCACATCTTTTTTTTTTTTGGTAGAGGTGTGCTTTTAGACTGAATTCTGTGCCAAATTAAAGCTTACAACTCAAGCAACTGTTTACTTTAGATTGCACAGCCAGGAGCAGCATATTTTTACGTTGAACTTGACACAGGAGAGAAGCTTTTCCATAGAATTAAAAAGAATTTTCCTTTACAGTTTGGAAGGTATGTATGCTTTTCTTCTTTTATGTAATTTTATTAGACCTAATATGAACAAAGTATGAGATGCATGAACAATTAATAAAAAGAAATAAGAAATAGTCCTTGTCCCACGCAACATATAATCTTAGGGAAAGTCAGATGTTTACATATGTGAGAGTAATGTAATACAAAATGTGAAAATGTTTTGGAAAACAATGTACTTTAGAAATTCGGAGAAGGGAGAGCTCATTTTTACTTTGTGAAAGGCTCCATGAAGGGATTAAAATTGAACCTGAGAGATAGATTTAGAGGGCAAAGATTGGGGTCAGGATACTCCATCCAAACAGAGTAAAGTGCCCCATTAATTGAGCATATGCTCTGGTTCAAGCACTGTGCTAAGAACTTTACATGCATTGTCTCATGTAATCTTCAAAACTATAGGGCACATGGGGCACAACAAACAACTAAGATACCATTTACCAACGTAGAAAATGAAGCTCTAGAGCAGGGGTTCTTAATCAGGGGTCCGTGAGCTTGAAATTCAAAAAAACATTATTCTTGTGGGGACGTGTTGGTGCGGGTGTGATGTATTTTTTAAATAGTACACAGTATAGTGTGGACTTAGTAAGGGGTCTGTGGTTTTCACCTGCCTGGCAAAGGGGTCCGTGGAACAAAAAAGGTTAAGAACCCCTGGTCTAGAGGAACGCCAATAGAACTTTCCATAATGATGGAAATGTTCTCTAAATCTACACTGTCCAACACTATTTCAGTGCTGTTGAGCATTGAAATGTGGTTAATGTGACCGAGGACCTGAATTTTAAATGTTACTTAATTTTAATTAAAATTTAAATTTAATAGCCACATCTGGCTAGTGGCTACTGTATTAGACACAGCATGGCTCTAGAGGGCTTAGATAACTTGGCCATGTTCACATAGTGGTAGGTTCAAACCCAGGCTTGTTGGACCCCAAATCATGCGGTCCTAACGTTTTATTCTGTATTGTCCTAAAGGTCTTAGTGAGGCTTCATTTCTGCTTCTAATATCAGGTATTACATAACTGAAAAATCCTACAGGAGGTGGTACATGTTAAGCAAAGACTGAAGTCAGGGAGGAGTTGGCAAGAGACAGGATGGAGGAGAGTAGAAAATGTGCAGAACAGATTATCTAATGCTGGTGTCTAATTTGTAACTGGTTTTTCCCCCCGTAGTAGGCTTTAAGTGAGCCTTAAACCATTTTTGGACTAATTTGGAAAGTCCACAAGAGATTGCAACTATTAGATAAGTCCAGTAAATGTAATTGTTTATATTTTCTAAAGGATTATAAAATGAGAACAAGTTGGTTATGAGATTTAAGTATCAGACATTATCTTTTCATTATTGCCTCAGCAACAGATGCAGATGTGGGTATTGACTATATAGGCACATGATTGCAGATACACACCAGCATAGAAAGCCCACAAAAGGGTGATTTTCCAAATGGTTTTGTGCTCCTTTTAGTCAGTTATATTTTTAACATTTAGTATTTTTCAAAGTACTGATTTATAGTTATAGAGTATTTTTTAAAAAGACTTTTCTATTTTTCCCCTTCCAGAGTGGGAGAGAGGCGCTCAATCTCTTGCGCCACCTCAGCTCCCTGCTCTGCCGCGTCTCTCGTCTTTCTTCTGTGTCTTTCTTTGTTGCATCATCCTGCTGTACCAGCTCGCCACATGGGCCAGCCTGCCCTCACCAGGAGGCCCCGGGAATCAAACCCTGGACCTCCCATATGGTAGACGGGAGCCCAATAGCTTGAGCCACATCCACTTCCCTATAGTATTTTATAGTTAACAAAATAACTTGAAAAGACATCATTTTTCCAGCTGAACAATATAGTTGGTACTATCTCCATTTTACAGATGAAGCTCAGAGGTTTGCCCAGGGAGCTAGAACTTGAGCTCATGGTCTCTGACTTTTAGATGACTTGTGTGATTTGGATTCAACTCTTATATTTGTAGCAAAGTAGAATGTGGGCAATACAATGCACAAATAAAGTTATTTCTAATATATCAAAATGAGTAAAAAGAACTAAATAAAAAGAATTGCTAATTAGAAGGCAGCTTGTTATGTAGTGGTATTGTGTGTGTCTGTATGTAATTACTTTTAGTCTTGAGGGCTAAGATTAGTTCTTTTGTTGACAATGAGCTTGTGCTATTTTGCCTATGTAGGCCTGAGTCCTGTGGAAGGAGAGGCAAAGGAATTTCAAGACAGAGAGGGTATGACACTAGGTGCCTGACTTCACCATGCCCTCGGCAAACTTATATTCTAGTTGGGATGACAAAATTATAGTTAAGATGTAATCATAGTGGTGTGGTGCTTTGACTGTTATTTCTGCACCTCACAAAACCCTGTACAGTAGGTAATATTTTCATTTCATAGGTGAGGAAATCAAAACTCGGAGATGAAGTAATTTGGCTAAGTAACAGACTGCAAGTGGTAGAGCTAGGAATGGAATTGAATCTCTAATCTTTTTGACTCCAGTGCCTGCCCTCTTTCTACTGTACTATTTGTTTCTCAAAGTATCAGCAGTGTAGTTCCAGGTTGCTCAAGAGAGGGAGAAGCTAATGGGCTTTGAAGGGTTAAGAAAAAGGTAGGACCTGAACTAGTCACTTAAAACTGGTATGATTTTGATAGGATGGCAAAGATGGCACTAAGAACAGGAGGCTGGTATGAGCTAAAGGCAGAGGAATTTCCATACCTCCTTCTGTCATGCTGAGGAGCTCTCTGGAGATGAATAGAAGAAGGGGTATTTATAGCTGATGCCATCCATTTTTACTTCTTTGTGTTCTTTCTTCAGGGAGGTCCTGGCCAGTGAAGCTATCCTTAATATTCCTGACAAGTCTGACTGGAGGCAGTGTCAGATCAGCAGAGAAGAGGAAGAGACCCTAGCTCGCCGCTTCCGGAAAGACTTTGAGCCCTTTGACTTTACCTTGGATGACTAACCAAAGGAAAAGACACTTTCTGAAATTCACAGAGGTAGTAGCAGAAGCCTGTTTTAAAGAAACTGCAGACTCCCATGGGAACTTTTTCCCAGCCTTTTTCAAGAATTCCCAATGGAACCTACCTGTAGCAAGAGGCCTAGGTTTTGAATATATTTTTGGAAAAAGTCACATTCATGAAAATCTTTTATTAAAAGCATGTGGATTGTCTAGTTCCAAATACAGCTTGTTTAACAACATTTTCAAAAACATTTAAACCATCAAATAAAATCCAAAAACTTTTCCATGGTTGACAAGTGTTTTGTGTTGTTACCTATGACCATTGAAATGAGGTGGTGTGTGTAAAAGGAGGCTTTAGGCCCAGCTGTTATTCCAGAATCACACAGGTTGGCTTCTTGAGCAACCTAGAGTGGAGAAGAGATCCAAGACCTTTGCCATTTTTTCTCGTAGAGCATTCATCTTGTGGATGTACAGGAGCTCATTCAGTCCTTAAGCAAATATTTTGTCCTATTAGCCAGGCATTTTTTAGGCTCTGGGACTATACCCATGTCCCAACATGGTCCTGTTATCGATTATGAATCGGCTAGCCCGACAGAAAAAAATCTTGAGCCATGCAGCGTCCAGGAAAATGGCGACGTTTAAGGAATGAACTATGAAGGCTGGAGAATCAGTGGGCCTGTTCGCGCAGGATTCTTTAGATTTCTTAGGATTCCTCAATATTTAAATCACAGGTGGCCTTTGCCAGTGCCGGTTAAGCGGTGGTGGGGCTGGAGGATAAATGGCAAGCGTCTGAAGAAAGGTGACGTTTGGACAGGGCTGGAAGCGATCTGAAATTTGGAAAAGACGAATACGGAAGAGAATGTAGAGGCTAGAGAGAGTTTATATTTTCAGGACTGGAGAAAACCAAGCGGGTCCTCTACGTCAGAAAAATGATTACGGTACTTCCATAGAGTAGACTGGAAGGTCGGTCTTCCCTAGCCTCTCCGGCTTTTCGCCTGTGGGGCTCCAGCCCGGACTTGGAGAACTTGGGGCGGGGCTTTTCCTGCGACAGTTACCGGAAGTCACGCATCATCTCGCGAGAAGAAAGACGCGCGAGCCTCGGCGGCCCGGAACCGGCCTTGGAGCAGCCGCGGCGTCTGAGGCGGCTTCCCCTCCCGCTCCATGGAGCGGCCCCCCGGGCTGCGGCCGGGCGCGGGCGGGCCCTGGGAGATGCGGGAGCGGCTGGGTACCGGCGGCTTCGGGAACGTCTGCCTGTACCAGCATCGGGTGAGGCTGGGCGCGCGAGGGAGCGGTGGTGGGTATTTGTCAGTGTCCGTGGAGTATAATTGGCTGTCAGTATGTGTGAGATTGTCAGTGGGCTCTTGGACAATGTTTGGGAGCCAGTGGGCCATAGCGTGTGTGTTTGTGTGCGATATTGTGCTTGAGTCCGAGGTTGCATCTGTAGGAACGAGTGAGAGTGGTCCTGGGTCGGAGTTTGTGGGAGAGAGGTATTAGATAGAATTTTGGGTATGAGTGTCAAGATGTGACATTGCGTTTACGTGTCCCTTTGTAAACGTAGAGTGTCCGAGTTTTGTATGTGAGCACGAATGGATGAGAAAGCGGGGCTAAAGGGATGGGGCTGTCTGTTGGAATGTGTTTTTACGTGTGTGTCCTTGGAGGCCTGTGATATCAATAGGGGCTGGAGTAGACGAATGATTCATGGTGGGTCCGAGAGTTAAGCCTTTGGAAGCATGGGTACGCTTTGGAGTTGGGAATGTATTCCAGGTAGGGAACAGTATGAGGACAAGCTGGTGAAAATGATTATGGCTTCCAAGGAAAGGAAATAAGATTGGGGAGGGAGGAGGGACTTTAGTTGGTGGAGGGCAGCTAACATCAGACTCAGAAATTTTACTTTGATTTCATTGAAGATGTTTAACCATTGTAGCAGCAATTAATAATCATGTTCCAGTCTTTTGAGAGACCAATAAAAGCTTTGAACCCTTTCCCCCAGAAAAGTACGCAGGCATATTTGCACAACCTTATGCATCTTATGCATTGCCATTTGAGGGGGCTCACTGAAGCACATTCAAAGATCTTTTAGGTATATAGACTATGGACTAATAATATCTGCAGTATAGCCTTTGTTTTGACATCTTTAATCTCTGCAGTATAGCCTTTGTTTTGACATCATGGGTCTGAGAGTTAAATAAGATAATGTAGATAAAGCTAAATACAGTGCCTGGCCCATGGTAAGCCCTTAAATGTTAGCTGTTGCTGCTGTGTTGTTTGTTATCGTTGTCATCATCGTTAATTGACCTTAAAAATGGAAATGTAAGGTAAAAGTGGTGTTCTAGGAATATTATTTTGTAAATGGTGAATTTGAATGGAAAAACATGGGGCACAATTGAACAATTAAGATATTACCAAAATGTCTGTACTTGGCCTGTGAATGGATAAGAGAATTCAAAAGGAAAAATCATGATTTGCTGTCTTAAGGAACATGGGTATGGGTAAAGGCCCTAATGTTGGGTACATAGAACGGGAGATAGGAGTCTGCCAGGGAGGAATAGGCATGTTTATGGGGCAGTTAAGAGTGACAAATGTCACTAATAGATCCAAGGAAATTTTGTGAAGTAGGTTTCTAGATAGAGCATAGGAGGAAATCTTGGAGAGATGGAGAATGGAAGGTGAAGGCCTAAGGCATTAAGTACTTTGAAGCCAAAGAAGTAGTAAATTTAGTAGTTCTCACAGGGTGGAGGTAGGGTGGGGTGGGGTGCTTAAAACACTC
>JAQZBX010022695.1:0-13832 GCA_029593785.1 Cabassous unicinctus | reverse complement strand
ATAGTGACTCTTTCCCAAAACTGGGACAAATGATAACTGCATATGTGTTGAAGAGAGAAGGAATACTCTGTCATAAGACTTGGAAACAGCATCATTATTTTTCTAAGACTAGCTTGGGGTTCTCGTTTACAGTTTTCAAGATCTCCACATGTTTTGGTGGAAGCCATGACTCAGTATTTCATCTACACCTCTCTCAAAGCACAATAAGGAAGAAAAAAGAATGCGAGATGCATTATTTAGGTGATAGCTGTACTGGTTGCTGATGGTGCTCAAATCAATAAAAACAATATTCCTTGCTCTCAAGAAGATTTCAAGTCTAGTGGGAGAAAGAGACATAGAAACAAAGTACAATGTGATAATTTATAATGAAGGTAATTGCAAAGTGATAAGGAAGCATGGTCAAAGTAGCTGAAGCATTCTCTCTAGGGACTAAGGTAACACTTCTCAAAGTGTGTTTGGGAAAACTAATCCCATGAAATACTTTGCAAAAGGGATACTATGGTCAATACATTGGGTAAATGCTACATATAATATCCCTTCATCTGGAGATTAATAACCCACATTAACATATTAAAAGCTCTGAGAAATCCTATAGTAAAGAAACCAATTTTAATATTTTCCAAATGTATTTTAACAAAAGAACTGTTTTTGTTTTTTGCTAGACATCTATAAACTTCCTCCGGAACATTCTTTGTGAAGAAGTGGAGTGGGGTAGGCCTTCACAGAGCAGGTGAAATATTAACTATGGAGTTAAAGGATCTTCTGGGGTAGGACCTTTTTGAAGAAGATTGCTTCTAGCTTCATTCATACGAGAATTTAGGGCTTAACATTGTTCTTGGTTGTACCAGATTGTTTCTATGGTGGTAAAAACTTACGTGGGACATAGCTACAACTAGGCACCTGCTCATAAAAAAAGAAAGGTTGAAGAGAGTGAAGATTGTGGTTAGGCCAGACTGTAGTCTGTCCTAATTCCTTATTTAGGATAAACTGTCTTATCTCTGGTCTCTTTGTTCCCATTCAGACTATCGTTGACACCAAACTAAGTCTTGTTTCCCTACCTATAGGTGGTTTTTTTGTTGTTGTTGTTTTCTCTTTCTCCTCCCAGTCCCTGGGCTCTTCCCTCTTTATTCATACAAAGCCTTTACCATACCTTTGGTTTGTGTCTGAGACTGCACATTTTGGAAGTTCTTTTGGACTCTCCTCACAATGTTGGAAACATAGTGTAGCCTTGTTTGACCCTGACTGCTGTTGCTGGGCTGCATTATTAGTGTAATGGATACTAGATGTGAACATGTCTGTCTGTTTTCTGTAATGTGCATCAAGATGGGTTTAATTTCAGTCATAGGCAAGAGCTGTTAGATTCGTTTTATAGATGTGGAAATTGAAGTATCATCATTATTAGGATTTTTTTCCCCATGTCAAATTGAAATACAAAAAAAATCTTCTAATTTTGGAGTTTTTTTAGCACTAGGTTTGGTCATGTTAAAACTATTTCTTGCTTATTGAGGTCAGGGAGTTCTTGAATTATCTTCATTCTAGTCATGCTGGAGTCTGGGGCTCTTAGTTGTCTTGACTAAGATCTTTTCTGAAAAGGGTTTGTTGGAGACAGGATACTTGTTTTTTTTTTCCTAGCAGTATGTATGAAACAATGATCTGAAGAGACCTGTTTCAGGAATAGCCTTAGTCAGTTTTTGCTTGTGTGCTTTGGTATGTTTGAAGGTCAATTTTAAAGAATTGATGTGATTGTCTCATGGTCTACTTACCAAAAGTGTTGGCTCAAGAGAGCTATAGATAAATCTGTTTAATAAATAAGGCTAAAAAATTTTGTTTCCCCAGGTTGACATTTCTTTGATAACAAGCAAATCTACACAAGAACCTAATTTATATTTTTTTGTTGTTTTTCTATTTTGGCAGGAACTTGATCACAAAATTGCAATTAAGTCTTGTCGCCTAGAGCTGAGTACCAAAAACAGAGAACGATGGTGCCATGAAATTCAGATCATGAAGAAGTAAGTATATTTGATAACTTTTATTTTCCCAGTTCTGCAGCCCAGATAGATGTCATCATACAGCAGGAGGCCAGGAATGCATAGAATCCACTCTTCTCAGGATATTCTTGGGAACATATCTTTCTCTCCCTCATTAAATATCTGTTCTATTTCAAAGAATAACATCACATTATGATTAAGAACATTTTGTGTAAGTCAGCTAAGTATTATCAGATTCAGCTGAGGATAGAATCTATTTCCTCCGAATCTTGGGCAATTCCCATCTATTATACGTTTTTTTTTTTTTTTTTAAGATTTATTTTTATTTACCACCCCCCGCATTGTTTTGTGCTCGCTGTCTGCTCTCTGTCTTCTTCTGTGTCTGCTTGTCTTCTCTTTAGGCGGCACTGGGAACCGATCCTGGGACCTTCTGGAGTGGGAGAGAGGCGCTCAATCTCTCGTGCCACCTCACCTCCCTGGTCTGCTGTGTCTCTTATTGTCTCTCTTCTGTGTCACTTTGTTGTGTCATCTTGCTGCGCCAGCTGTCTTCGCGGGCCAGCACTCCGCGTGGGCCAGGTCTCTGCATGGGCCAGCTTGCCTTTCACCAGGAGGCCCTGAGAATCAAACCCTGGACCTTCTATATGGTAGATGGAAGCCCAGTCGCTTAAGCCACATCCGTTTCCCCTCGTGTTATACTTTATAGTGAAAAATACGATCACTACTCCCGTTTCTTTTGTACATACTTTTTTTTTGGTAGTACATTTATCTTTGCTTCTTAACAAATTACCCCAAAATTTAGTGGCTTAAAAAAAACCCAAATATTTACTATCTCACATTTTCTGTGGATTAGGAATTTGGGCATAGATTAGCTGAATGGTTCTAGCTCCAGGTCTCCTGAGACACCTCAAGATGTTGACTGGAGCTGCAGTTCATCCAAAGGCTTGACTGTGGCTGGAATAGCTGCTTCCAAGGTTAAGTATGTGACTGTTGGCCAGAGGCATTAGTTCTTCACCATATGGGCTTCTCTACAGGGAAACTTTAATATCTTCATGACATGGTAGCTAGTTTTACTCAGAGTGAGTGATCTCAGCAAGGTGTAAGCTGCCATTTCTTTTATGAATCTATCTTTGGAAGTCACACTGCATCATTTCCACCACATTCTGTTCATTAAAGATGAGTCATTAAGCACAGCCTACACTTGGGGGCAAGGGGAGGGTGGTATTAAGCTCTTGAAGGGAAAAGTACCAAATAATTTGTAGACATTTTTTAAAACCATCATGTATAGTATCCTAAATGCTTTACAGATAATTCTGATTGTCGCAGCATCCCTATATTTAGGTAATATCCCTATTTTGTAGATGAGGAGGTTGGAGCTCATTGAGTTATACAGCTGGTATTGGTATAGTCAGGAAATGAGTGCTTTTTGACTCCAGTGTCTGTGAACACTCACTTTAATGGTTATCAGAGTGGCTGTGTGGCAGAATCACCAGAAAACTTCTAATAATATAGATTTTCAGGCTCTACACTTGGAGATTTTATTTCTGGAACCTGGGCATCTTCCAGCTTTGGGGTCCACTGCATGATGATGATGATGATGGGGATGATATTTTGTTTAAGTTTTTTAAAAAGGCACTTAGAAAAATATATATTTATTAAAAATGTATTTATGCATAGCTTAAAAATTTGAAGGAAATATACCTAAATTTTGATAGTATTAACATTGTAAGTAATTATGGCATGGGTAATATGATATAGTAGTTAACAACATGAGCATTGGAGCCAGACTACCAGATTTGAATCCTTGTTTGCTTACTGACTATGAGATCTTAAGTTACTTAATTTGTATCTCAGTTTTATTTTGTGTGGGAATAGTAATAAAGCTACCTGTAATTGGATTATTGTGACAAGTAAATGAGTTAAAACATTTAAAGTGCTTACAACTGTGCTTGGCACATAGAAATATAATAGTAGAAATAATGATAGTGTTTTTATCTATATTTTCTTTTAAAAAATTACTAATTTTTAATGATAAAAGCAAGAAATTAGAATATTATATATAATGCCAGGCTTTGTACCCCCAATTAACTACCATTTCAAACCCTAATCCCTTTCATTGGAGAAAACTTTTTATTATAATGTTTTCCCCATCTTAAGGTTGAACCATCCCAATGTTGTAAAGGCCTGTGATGTTCCTGAGGAATTGAATATTTTGATTAATGATGTGCCTCTTCTAGCAATGGAATATTGTTCTGGAGGAGATCTTCGGAAGGTAGTGTGAATGTTTTGAGATGACGAGATAATAACTTATAAACTCCAGCAGTGTTTGAATAACATTCAATATGATAATCTGTAATAGGGGTCAGAAAACTATTGACTGCCACCAGTTTTTGTCAATACAGTGTTATTGGCATATAAGCGCCATCATTTCTTTGCATACTGTGGATAGCTGCTTTCCTGCTACCGCAGCAGAGTTGAGTAGTTGCAACAGAGACTGTATGGCTTGCAAAGCCTAAAGGATTTACTTTCTGGCCCTTTATAGAAAGTTTACTGACCCTGATTTAGAATGTGCATTTTGTTGTTTGTTTGTTTGTATTAATAATGGGACTATATTGATGGTGTTATATCAAACCATCAGTGTTTGTTTAAAGTGCTTATAAAAAAGTTTTCTCTATTGCAAATCTTTCTTTCCCATCTCATTTTGAACCTTTTCCAAGTTCAAATACTTAACCCCTTTGCCTTTACTTTTATGAGCTTTGTCATGAAATTTAAATGTTCTTATATGGATTTGGTTTTTTTCCCTTCTTTTGTTTTCTTTAATCATGACTAATTTCCTATTTGAATATTCTCTTAGTGCATAGTGCTTAATATTTGTAGCTATTGCTGCATAGTAGTGGTAGTGTGCATATTTATACTTCCTTCTTTCCCTTTAGCTACTCAACAAACCAGAAAATTGCTGTGGACTTAAAGAAAGCCAGATACTTTCTTTACTTAGTGAAATAGGTATGTAATCTATATGAAATTACCATCATAATTTACTTCCCCTTTGGTTCATAGAATATTCTATATACTATTTGGGAATTAAGAAAAATTGTGGATATACTACGTAGAGCATAGATTTTTAACATCTATAAGAAATTATCAGAAAAATCTTAACTATTATTGTTGATGCTAAATTAAAACTAAGATATTTTGTTATTTGTTGTTTGGTTTTAGCTAAGGTCCATTTTTGGCTAATAGTGTTCTAATTGCTAACAAAAAATAGTCGGAAATGACCTTATTAAATTTTACTTTTCCCTCCCCTCCCCCCATTAACATTTGTATGCAGTGGAATTGCATCTCTTTTGAGCATAGATTAAGTCAGCTTGCAGTAAAAAAAAATCTCTGTTTAATCAAAATTAGTCCTGAAAAATTCCTAAAATAACCTATACCCTCAGAAAAGCTGAAAAGCCAAGAATTTGTTTTCTTATATATTTTGGTGGTTTTATTTGCCAAGATCTAGTTAAAGAGGGTAATTTAGGTGGGGGGGAAGGTCACAAAGGTAAATATACGGATTTTCTCAATTGCTTACTCCATTTATTTTTATTTAGTTATTTTTTTTAGGAGGTACTGGGGATTGAACCTTGGACCTTGTACATGGGAAGCAGGTGCTTAAACCACTGAGCTACACCTGCACCCCTCCATTTATTTTTAATGTTAATTCTCATAAATTAAATGAACATGTATCATAATTTGGCAGTATTTGTTTAATGTTAACTGGATTTTCTGTGTAGAAAATCTTAACTGGCATAACTTTATGTATCATTAGTTGTGTAGTTATGATGGTCCACAGAAATTTGAGTGTCAATGGATCTGTACAAAATGTGAAATGAATTTTTTATAACTCAGTGTTTTTTATTACTTCAAAGTATATTTTAAACTTTACTTAGGGTCGGGGATTCGATATTTGCACGAAAATAAAATTATACATCGTGATCTAAAACCTGAAAACATTGTTCTTCAGGATGTTGGTGGGAAGGTATGTGAAACCTGAATCCTTGCCTGTTGAATAGTCTCCCTGATATGTTTAGTCTTAAGTTTGGTGCCCTTTCTGTATACCTGTGGCACACTATACTTTTTCTATCCCAGCCTTCAATACACTGAACCATAGTTGTGTGTTTAGTTGTTCTATTAGAAGTAGCTCCATTATAGAAGGAACTGCACCAGTCTTGTTTACTTCTGTTTTCTAGCACAGTATCTAGCAGATATAGTAGGCAGTGAATAAATAATTTGTTAATCCTTAACTATGTTCTTAAAGAGCATACACACACATTTACACATGCATGCATCCTGGGCCAACTTTAAGGTAATTTATTTTCCTCCCCAGAAGTTCTAAATTTTATATTTAATTAAAATTCAAAACCTTGATTTCTCAGATTACTAAGTAAATCATCTTGAGAAGAACCAAAAATTGTGAATTTATTCCTGAAATGTTCATTTTCATCAGAACAATTTGAGCACTTCTCTTGCTTCTAGCATCCAGGTTCCATTCCAATAAAGAATTAAAGCCAAGAGTATGAACCTTGAATTGGATTGTGTGCTGACTTTTCAGTTAGTGAAGGTAGAACCTTGGTGAGGCTGCTCTTGGGAGCCTTTCATTTATGTTTGGCACCAGCTAGCTCTGCTTTTTATTTATTTATTTTTAATTAAAAGATTTTAAGACATTCTTGAAATGAAGTTCAATAGATGTTATTAACATTTGATCTACCCAGATGGTATGTGCTTCTTCAAGTTTGGAAGCCACCCTAACCTTTACCTTCCAGTTTATTGGCTCAAGCTTATTCAGAATATACTAAAATAAAAATTAATAACCAATCTATATTTAATTTTTGCCATGTGCCAGGCACTGTGTTAAATTCTTTACCTGCTCTATTTCATTAAATCCTAATAGCAATACTGTGAAGTAGGGACTGTTAGTAATCCTATTATGTAGGAAACCGAGAGAGGTTCATAACACATTTGTGTTATTCCAGAACCTCCTGCTTTACCTATCCTTTGTACAGCCTTATAAGGTTTATTCTTTCTTCTTACTTTGCAGATAATGCATAAAATAATTGATCTGGGATATGCCAAAGATGTTGATCAAGGAAGTCTGTGTACATCTTTTGTGGGAACATTGCAGTATCTGGTGAGACATGTATTGTTTCTTTTAAGTGTATAAGATTCTCATTCTTATTTCTGCAGGTCATGAATACAGTAGTTCAAAAATAAAGTAGCCTTTCCCTTTTAGTGTTGGTGTTAAAAGCATTTTCTCTTTTCAAGGCCCCAGAGCTCTTTGAGAATAAGCCTTACACAGCCACTGTTGATTATTGGAGCTTTGGGACCATGGTGTTTGAATGTATTGCTGGATATAGGCCTTTTTTGCATCATCTGCAACCATTTGCCTGGTAAGAAATGGAAGAGGACTTTGATGTGTTCAAAGGGAATGGACATTTTCTTAGTTGTCTGTTTCTCTCTCTAATGGTATAACTGCCTTTTTAAACACAAAAGTGAACAAACTTAATTGGCAAGAAATCTTAGAGTATCAACTGAGGGTAACTTTTGTTTTCATAGGCATGAGAAGATTAAGAAGAAGGATCCAAAGTGTATATTTGCTTGTGAAGAGATGACAGGAGAAGTTCGGTTTAGTAGCCATTTACCTCAACCAAATAGCCTTTGTAGGTATGTTTTATTTGGGGAAGTTTGCATCAGTTTCTCCAGGGTTACAAGAAAACAGTAGAGTAGTTGCCTCAAGTAACATTGTCCAGTAGAACTTTCTGTGATGATGGAAATGTTCCATATCTGTGCTAGCCATGTGAAACTTTTGAGCACTTGGAAGGTGGCTAGTGTAACTGAAAAATTGAAATTGAAATTGAAATTTTATTTAATTTTAATTAATTTAAATGTAAATGTAAATAGCCACTTGTGACTAATAGTTACTATATTGGATAACACAGGTCTGGTAGAAACAAGACTTGCTGACATTCAACTGATTGACTTAGGTGCTAAGAAAACTCTTTGGAATAATGAAGTTAGTGAGTTCCTTAGAGAATGGAACTGGACTCATCTGTTGGAATTGCCAGTAACTAACTTACATATGTATTTTTATTGTTTTATGGAAAAAGTTTCTCCATTCTCATTTCATGAACTATTTGCAAGTTAGGTATAAAATGGTACAGACAAGTAATGGGAAAGGAAATGGACAACCTATAAAATTACCTTTATTTAAAATACTGAAGAAAAACTGGAATATCTAAGTATAATTTTCACCCTATTTTTGTATATTCTTTAGTTTAATAGTAGAACCCATGGAAAACTGGCTACAGTTGATGCTGAATTGGGATCCTCAGCAGAGAGGGGGGCCCATTGATCTTGCTTCAAAGCAGCCTAGATGTTTTGTATTAATGGATCACATTCTGAATTTGAAGGTAGGTTTTAATGGCATTTACTTTTGTGAGACCTGCATTGGAAATTAAAGTATATCTTTAGCAAGGCTTTTTCTCCATTCTGCTTCTTATTACTGTTCTTTGTTGATTACTGCTTGAAGCATCTTTTGGATTTCTTCCTTCCCTGTGTTGGCACCATTATCACCCTACTGATGTTGGTCTAATATTGGATATGGTTTAGTGAGGAAGGTTCCTGCCTGGCTTTCATGGCTCTATACTTATTCTCCTTCCTGCAATACGTGCAACATGAACTGCCCATCTCATCTTCTGAAAATGCCTTTTCATCCTCCTGTCTAGATAATTATATTAATTTATTGCTATTAATATATTAAGTTCTTTCTTGCCTACCAAGTCAAGTCTAAACTGATCTGCTTGGCTTTTTAGGACTCTCCTAATGCACCTTCACTCCAACCAAGCACTTGCCTCCTATCTACTTCTCTTACCATTTCCTCACCCAGGGCCAGCTCTTCAGTGCTCCTTATGCCATCAAACCCATTATCCATTTTTGTGCTTTCACAAATGCTGTCCTTCTGCCCAGAATGATCTCCATCTCTGTGTATCTCCTCACCTATACTGGCACATACTCTACTCTCCTTGCTCTGAATGGTTTCTACCACTCAATTTGTCACTTTGTCATATTTACTATATTCTCTAATTGTTTCTCATCTTCCACTCATACCCCCAAGGATGGGATTGTTTTACTACTTTCATTAACATTCATCCGCATGCCCTGACCCCCCTACCCCCAGTCCCTATCCAGCTTTCAGTTCAGAGTAGGGCATGTATCAGATTCTCAGTAAATATTCATCAAATGAATGAGAGGGCTAAATAGTTCTATTACACTGTACACCCAGAAGCAACTTGTATCTGTGGGGTTTCCACATTTATTGATTTCCTGTAGTGTACAGGATTTCAAAAATTGAAATGAGAAATTATAATCATATAAGGTGTTACTCTAATATTGCTATACCTTATTAAATAGGACCTTGAGACCATGTTGAAGTCATTCTTGGCTGACATTGAAAAATCTGGCTTTTCTGTCTGTTTTTCTTCTGTTGTGCCAAAGAATAGATCATTCCTCAGTGTGTTAGCAAAGCAGGACTTGGTGACCCCTTTTAGTTCTTTATTGCCTCAGGAATTTTGGTTATGCATGAACCAAGTATTTCAGATTTTTTTTCAGACTTGTTATAGCACCATGTCTAGTTGTAAGTAGTCTGGAGCAGTCTGGAGCATCTGCTGGCGAAGACCATGGGGAAAGAGACCTCTTTATAGGATTTGTAGTCTGTAGACTTGAGTTCACTTTGCTGTTCCACTATTTACCTGTCTGTGAATTTAGGCAAATGTTTGCCTTTTTCAACTGAGGGCCGGTAATATTTTCCTCTAAGGGTCAGTATCATTGTGAGATTGTACAGAAGAATAAAGTATGCATGGGGTACTATAAAGAGTAGTTCAGGACTACTATATCATGCTTCCTAGACATGATACAGGACTGAATTTTTAAAATATATTTTTATTAGAAAAGTTGTGAACTTACAAAACAATCATGCACATGTGTGGAATTCCCATATAATACCCCTCTATCAACACATTGCATTGTTGTGGAACATTTATTACAGATTATGAGATAATATCATCAGACTATTACCACTAACTATGGTTTATAGTGTACACTTGGTATATTTTTTCCATACTCCCCTATTATTAACACAGTATATCTTTGGCGTTGATACGAGAATATTACATTAATGTATTTTTCGCATGCTTCTCCATATTCTTGCCGTTTGGCAATAAAGATGTACATTTGTCCTAGTTCATAGAAGGACATTCTTTTATTTGTACTATTAACAACAATTCTCGAACACCTCTGGGATCACTATATTATTCAGCAGGACTGAATTTTAAAGATGAAGTAAAAGTTAATCAGGAGAAGAGAGAGGGGAAGAGATTTACAGGCAGGGGAACACAATGAGCAAAAGACTAGAAGCATGAACTGCAAAACAGCTTGGTAGTACTGTAGGGTATTTTTCCTAGGGTGTTTATATATATTGTTCAATGAGGGAATGATGTCTCTTTGATTTTCATTTTTAAAAAATCAAAAAATAAAATAGCTTTTGAAATATTTCTTTCTCTTAGAAAACAGAATCTGATTATATATTTTCCAATTTATTATTTACTATTATGAAAAACTTTATGTAGAGAAATTGAAAAAAAGTATACTGAACCTGCCACTGAAAATAATGGCAAAACAATTATTTATTCATTCTTTGCCTCCTATTTTATACCCTTAACTGTAACTATATCCTGAGAGTCTCTCCTTGGCCTTCTCTTTTTCCCTATTTAACTTTCTCTTCTTTGGCAATCTCTTTAATTCCATAGCTTTAGCTATGAACTGCATATAGATAATGCCCAAATTTATCTCCCCAGTCATGACTTTTCTGCTGAGTGTTGATTACTTAGATGTTCTACTGGCACCTAAGACTCAATTTATTAAAAATTGAGCATATTTAACCCATTAAATCTGCTCTTTTTTTTTTAAGATTTATTTATTTCTCCCCCAACTGCTCCACTGTCTGCTCTTTGTATTCTTCTCTGCTTGTCTTCTCTTTAGGCGGCACCAGGAACCAATCCTGGGACCTTCTAGAGTGGAAGAGAGGCACTCAATCTCTTGCGCCACCTCAGCTCCCTGGTCTGCTGCATCTCTTATTGTCTTTCTTCTGTGTCTGTTTTTGTTGAGTCATCTTGCTGTGTCAGCTCTCCGCATGGGCCAGCACTCCTGCATGGGCCAGTGTTCCTGAACGGGCCAGCACTCCGGGCAGGCCAGCTCTCCGCTCTGGCCAGCTTACTGCGTGGGCCAGCTTGCCTTTCACCAGGAGGCCCCGGGAATCGAACCCTGGACCTCCTATATGGTAGATGGGAGCCCAATTGCTTGAGCCACATCTGTTTCCCTAAATCTGCTCTTCTTATATCTTTTCCTGTGCCTCTTTTTTGGGCTGTCACCTTCCCAGTTTAGCTAAGCTGGAAACTTTGTCTTTGAGTATTCCTTCTCCTTTAATCTTTATATACAATTATTTTGTCAGATAGGTCTTCTGAGTTCATCTGCTCCTCAATTTAAAAAACATTCCATGATTTCCTCTTGCTTATTGAATTAAGTCCAAACTCTTACACTGATATTTATATCCTATCTTGATCTCGTCTCAACCTATACTTTCAGCCCTAACTCCTATTCTGTCCTAAGGGGGCACCTTTTTAGGTACATTTGAACTTAATTACTTATATTTTCTCATTATACTCATCCGTTTCTACTTCTGTTTCTGCCTACCTTGTGTTTTCTGCCAGAAGAACCTTTCTCCCTGCAATCTTTTTTCACATTTTAATCTTTCTTCCTTTTCAAAAGATTTAGCTCAAATATACCTCCTTCATGAATTGTCCTCTTGTTCCTATCAAGCAGTCTCCCAAGGATTCTGCATAATTCTTTACATTTATCATAGTACCTATCACATTTTGCCTTTTATTTTAGTTTTCTTAGTATGACTTAATACCTTCTATTTGACCATAATCTTATGGAGAGTGAGGGTCATAAGTTACTCAGTTTGCTAACCCACTACCACCATTACTTCACACTTAATAGTATGTACCATGTAGGTACTCATTAAATATTTGAGTGAACAAAAAATAGATAAACTGTATTTCCTCTTCCTCTTTCTTTTGCTCCCTTTTGGCTCAAAGCTTTGGTGAGTGGGATGCCATGATCACTTACCTAGTTTGACATTTACCCTGTATAAAAAGTTAATGTCCACTTCAGGAGGTTCACCCTAAGTTTCTGCTATTGCTGTCAATGGCAGCTGTCAAAATGTGAAAACTGCCTAGGCTAGGAAGGTATGAAAGGTTTCAGCTGTTACACTTGTGTCTTAAGTTTGTGTCAATTTTGAAGATTCCCAACTGTGCCCACCCCCTCATCACCCTCCACTTTAACCAGTAAGGATTATTTTGTGTTAAAGGAAAGCATCTTAATAGTCTAATAGAAATACTGGCAATCCTGTCATGTCATTTGGAGTTTACATGAAAAAAGGATCAGTTTCAATTGATGAAAACAATTTACTATTTCTGTAGAACCACTTATTTGAGCATCTGTGTCAGGATTTGTAAGTAGAAATAATAGTGGCCTTAGATTAATATACCTAGTAGGCCCTTATACCACTGCTTACCTCTGTGAGTGTTAGTGGAATGCTTTGGGTTCTGGGCCTCTAAGTTCTCGGCTATGTCGCATAAAGGAATTAAAGGACATGCCATAGGGTAGGCAATGGAGTAAAGAAACAAGAAAAGGGAAGCAGATGTGGCTTATGCGTTTGGGCTTCGACTTAACACATGGGAAGTCCCGGGTTCAGTTTCTGGTGCGTCCTGGAGAAGGGGAGCTGGTGTGGCGAGCTGACTCAACAGGATGATGCAACAAAAGAAACACAAAGAGGAAAGACAATGAGAGATACAACAAACCAGGGAGCTGAGGTGGCTCAAGTCCTGGGTTTGGTTCCCAGTGCCTCCAAAAGAGAAGACAAGCAGACACAGAGAGCACACAGCAAATGGACACTGAGAGCAGACAGTGACTAACAACGAGGGGGGTGGGGATAAATAAATCTTAAAAAAGAAGCAAGAAAAGAAAAACAGTATGCAACCCCAGATGTGGGTGCGGGTGTGCTACAGGGTGAGACTCGTGCATAGGGTCCCAGATTAGGCCTTTTTAAGACCTTTCCTTTTCCCCTTTCCTGATGTTGAGGAGGGGCCCCGGCTGTTTATAGTTCTGATTGGTTGCCTTACGATGCCCACCTTTTACCTCTCAGGGGACCAATGAGGAGGCATTTTTTTTGGAGTTATCCACGACCAATGGAGAGACCTGTCTGAATTTATTTGGGGCTTCCCCTTGACCCCTGGAAAGAATTCCAAATGGGACTTCATGGCCAGGGTCTTGGCGGAGTCTTTCCGGCTTTGTTCTTAGTAGCTGCCTTCCCTCAGGGTTTCCAGGTGGGGTTTCATGGCCATATTCTCTGCCAGGGCCCAGCTGTGACTTGACATCCCTTTTCCCTATACTAAATGATTAAAATGATAAAATTAATAATTAAAAATCATTAATTTTAATCATTTGCATGTACTGTTCATTGTAAGGCATGGAGAAACTGAGGCTTTGATTTTGTGTGGCTTATCCAAGGACGGTAGAAATAAGAATCTTTAAAATCATATTGTGTTCAAAAGATTGACCTCTAACTCTGTAGCTGTTCTTGGTTACCTGGAAAGAGCCCCACCTACTTAGCCTCACACTCACTTGGCCTGCAAAAGGCTACTTCCACTGGGACTTTAGGTGAGAACAATAAGACTGTTTCTTTTTTTTTTT
>JAQZBX010022694.1:22500-31379 GCA_029593785.1 Cabassous unicinctus | reverse complement strand
AAACATCACTCCTTGCACACCCACCATGTGCCATTTGACCATCATTCCTTGCAAACCCATTATTTTCTATTGAATTTACAGTCATTGTACACCCATTGCACTCAATTAAACTTTTGTTTCATATACTCTTCTCTGTAAAATCTAATATGAACTGTTGCACAGCCATACTGTTATCTCTGTTTCCATTCCTTGCATATCTTCTGTGCCATTCAAATATAACTCCTAGAATAGGCACATTTTGCAATTCAACATCCCCTTGAAAACCCATTTTGTCTCATTCAAATATGACTTCTTGTAAAACCAGCTGTTCTTTTCACCTACCCACTTTGCATGCCCATTGTGTTATTTCAAGTTATAGACCTTGTATACCCTTTGTGTATTGTTAAACTTCCAATTAGTTTACTCTTTGACTTGGTTATTTAATTTATAATCGTTGCATATGCAGGTTGTACCATTCATTCACACTGCTTGAATGCCCACTCTCTCCATTACTCCTCTCATAGTCATAGTTTGGGATTCAACAAACATTCTTCATTCACATACCTATTAAGCATCATCCAATTCCACTCTTGTACAAGTGCTTTCTACCATTCAACAATCACTCCTCAAAACTCATCATAAAATTTCATCACCACTTATGGCACACATGCTAATCAATTTATTTCTTTGCACAGTCTCTACAGACTTTCCAACTTAAAATCATTGCACTCCATCTCTGTGCAATGCACCATACATAGCTAGGCTATGCCATCCACCTCTCTGAATACCCACTCTCCTTAACAACACTCTTTTCAGCTTAAGTTCCTTGCACACATAGTGTTTTCCATGCTACTTCCATTCAGCACAACAGCTGAATATGTTATTCAATTACACCTTCCCCACAGCAAAGCTATACTACTCCTTTCACTCCTTGCACCCGCACTGTGCCATTCTACTATTACCCCATGCATACTTGCTGCATGTTATTTCATAATGCTCATTTCTCTATTAACTCTTACACTCTCAAAATGGCCTGCTAAACTTTCATTTTGTATCATCACAAAGCATTAATTGCACACCCAATTTCTGCCATTCCACTTACACTACTTGCAACCCACTGTGTCCTGCTCAACTCTGTGCTATTCAATTACACCTGTTGTGTAACCACACTGTTGCCTTAATCTTCTTATTACATACCCATGCTATACAACTCAACCATCACTCTTTACACAATCACTATTTGCAATTAAATGGCACCTCCTTGAACACCCATTCTACATCATCCAATCATAACTCTTTGACATTTAGCTATTATACTCCTCTATCATTTTTGTACATCCACTATAATAGTAAATTTATGTTTTGTAAATGCATTTCAAGGAATTAAACTTCCATTTCTTACATGCTTTTTTTTCATTCATTACCCAGTTTACAACTAGGCTGTGTCATGTAATTCCACTCCTTGAACACTCACTCTGTGCCATTTACCTATCATTTTCAGCATATTTGCTGTGTGAGATTCAAAACCACTGCTTTAATCAAACTATTAGTTGACCTAGAGGAGCAGATTCTAGGCTGCAGTATTAAGTACAGATCCAGAAATGAATCCACAATGAAGGAACCACTGCCACTGTGGCCCCCAGACCCCACAGCCTCTGCTGCACTCAAAGAGCTACCACATAAGGAAACTGATGCCACCAACACTGAGTCTGGAGGGCCCAATCAAATACCTTTGCCATGATGCTCATCAGTTGTTGTTGTCATGTTTAATTATTCTGTTCCAAATCCAAGGCCATGAAGATTTACTCCTATGCTTTCCTCCAAGAATTGTTTTAGGTTTAGCTCTTTCATTTAGGTCTTTCTTGCATTTGAAGTTAATGTATGTTTTATAGTGGGAGATAAGGACCCAAATTCTTTCTTTTACGTGTGTATATCCCCTTTCTCAGCATCACCTTTTTATTTGTTTATTTTTTTTATTTTTATTTTTTAAAAAGATATTTAGATTACATAAGCTTTACACAAAAATATAGGGATTCCCATATGCCCCACTCCCCACATCTCATACACCCTCCCACATAAACATCCTTCATTAGTGTGGCACATTCATTTTCATTGATAAATGCATCCTGGGGCTTTGCCATTCAGCATGGACCATAGATCACATTGTAGTCTACACTGTCTCCCACATTGTTCTGCTTGTTATCTGATGATATAAAATGGCCTATATCTGTCATTGCAACATCACTCAGGGTGATTCCAAAGTCCCCAAAAAGCCCTCATATTACAACTCTCTTTCCCTCTCCCTGTCAACAGAGCCTCCAGGGGCCACTGGCTCCACATTGATGTTGTAATTTCTTCCATTGCTAAAATCACAATATGTCTATAGTAGAATACCAGTAAATCCACTCTAGTCCATAGCTCTTCCCCCAATCCCAAGTATTTTGGCATGGTGATGTCCACTCCACCTCCAATTGAAAGGGAGCTTATATCTCATGGGGAAGATAGATGGGACTAGCCTGCCTGCAGCTGCAGACTCTCTCCATTCCCTGGGATGACTATTGTCCATCATCTCCCCACCAGTTGTCCTGGGTGAGTCCAATGAGCTGTAGGGTAGGTTTTGTGACTCTTCCGAGGTTCCAGGCCCATGGGATAGCCCATGGGCTTGAGTCTCTGGATGTATACCTACAAACTCCATTACCAAATATATGTTTAAATAGAAGGGACAGATGAGCCATGTGCAGGGAAGACATATTTGAGTCCAACTTTGTCACTCTCAAGAGCACCAACTCCAAAGTAGGACCCATGGTAAGGCACCAAACTCTGGAGCTATCTACCATTACCATAGGACCTGGGTGTCTCCAAAGCCCTCAGGATTCCCACTATTTGGGATAGTATCCACTTTGGGAGTCTATGAGATCTTGCTGAGATGTGCGTGTTACCTTTGGAATGACCTCCCAACTCACTTTGAAATCTCTTAGCCATGTAAACTCATTTGTCTTTACCTTTTCCTCCTTTTATTCAAGGTCTTTTTCCAGTTACATTGCTAGTTGTTGCTTCGTAGCAATTCCTCAGTGCAAGGGAGCTCATCCCTGGGAGTCATATCCCATCCTGAGGGGAAGGTAATTCATTCATATGCTAAGTTTGTCTTAGAGAGTGGCCACATTTGAGCAATAAGGAGTCTCTCAGAAGGCAACCCTTGGCACCCCATAACAATAGGCTAAATATAAATTTCAAGAGAAAAAAAGGCTCATAAGCCTAGAATCAATATCAAGGGCTCATCAGTGGATCATCCTCCTTCAACCAGTCACTGCCTCTGCACTTGGAGGACTGTTGCTGCTCCCTTAGATAATGTGGCAGAGCTCTCCAGGGTAGGAATTCAGTATTCTCTTGGTTATTGTATGTCTCCACCCACTGTGAAAACATCCCATGAATATTTGAACATTTTACATACCTTATATGTATGCTCATGTGAACTTGCTCCCATGCATCCCCATCACTGACACCCCACACCATTGATCCTTCCCCAACCCAATTATAACCCTATTGTGATCCAAAATTTATTCAAAAATTAAGCCATTACAATAGCCAAATACAATTAATAGGAAAATGAAACAATAATGATAAGTTTAAATATAAGAAATAAAACACATAAAAGTTTTTAAAAACTAAAAGTAAATCAAAATTAAAGATTGGGATATTTTAAAAAAAGAAAAATATTTTTAAGAAATTTTTGCCATTTTGCCTTTCATCACCACAATGTCTAATGTCCTGTCTGTATCATGGCACCTTCCCCCACTCATTCCCCAGTGTCTCACTGTTCTTCATTTTGTTTTCAAAGAAGTTTCAGATCACAGCAAAATCACACACAAAATACAGGAGACTTTCATATACCCAACACCCTCCCCCTTTCCTCCCCCCCATATTAATACCTTTTTTTATGTGGATGGTACCTTTGTTATAACTGATACAAAAATAGTGAAACATAGCTACTAAACATGGTCAATGGTTTACATTATGGTTTACATTTTAGACTGTACACTTTTATAAGTTTTGGTGATATCCACCATGTCCTGTGTCTATCACTGTAAGATCATGTAGGGCAATTCCACTGCTCACTAAATACCCCCTGTTTGATCTATTCTATTCCTCCCTCTCCCTCCCCTCAGGGTCCATGGTGACCTCCTGGCTAAACTCCTTGGATGACAAGTTTCATAGTTATATGCAGCAAGACCGAGGTCTTGACACACTGGTTTGCCCTCCCTTATTAGGGACCTCCCTTGCTCCTGAGAGACTCCTGCCTGTCTATTTGTGACAGGCAAATAGACTCCAGAGGATGAGAGTCCAACGCCTTCCAACACCTTCCTGATCATTATGTGAGTTTCCACCCACTGATACAACAGATTGTGACAAAAATGATCACTCTCACACTCCTTAGAAGCCTGCTCCAGGTGCTCCCTGTCCCAAATGCCTGCACATCCATCACTCTAAACCAGTAACCCTTCCTTGTCATATTGCCATAAGAGCATTCTCAACTTTGTCCTTTCAACCACATACCTGCAAATCCCCTGTGTTCACCTGCTCCCTCTCCCAACCCTCCCCCCAGTACCCTGGGCCTTCCAACCCACCCTTCCCAATCTTCCCACATGTCAACCCTGCACCACCCAACCCAATAATACCACTACCCTTCTGTCATATTCTTCAATATGCAACTGCACAATTTCACCTTACCATAGATTACATCCATATGGGTGTTGGCTCACAACCTTCTTCTTCCTTTCTAATTCTTGTAGACATATCTTCCAGACAATAGCTCTCTGAGTCACTCAATTTGCTTAATTCATGTCAGTGAAGTCATGAGATTACTCAAAGTAATTTCTCAGATCACAATGGAATGAAATTGGAAATCAGTAAGGGCCAGAGAACCAGATTAGGCACAAAGATATGGAAGTTAAGCAATACATTCTTAGACAAACAGTGGGTCAAAGGGGAAATCTCAAAAGAAATCAGTAACTATCTTGAAATGAATGAAAATGACAACACAACATAACAACACCTATGGGATACAGCAAAACTGTACTAAAAGGGAAATTCATAGCCATAAATGAATATAACAAAAAAGAAGAAAGACCTGAAATTGAAGACCTAATTGCACACCTGGAGGAATTGGAAAAACACAAACAAACTAACCACAAAGCAAGTAGAAATAAAGAAATAAAGATTAGAGCAGAACTAAACAAAATAGAAAATAAAATCACTAGGAAAAATAAACAAAACCAAAAGCTAGTTGTTTGAGAAGATCAATAAAATTAACAAACCCTTAGCTAGACTAACAAAGAAAGAAAGAAAGCAGGTGCAAATACACAAAATAAGAAATAAGGAAGGGGATATCACCACTGACCCCACAGAAATAAATATAATATGAGGATAATTTGAAAAATTATATGCCAACAAGAATGATAATTTAGAGGAAATGGACAAATTCCTAGAAACTCACAAGCAGCCTAAATTCATGAAAGAAGAATTTGATGAACTCAACAGTCCACTTAAAAGTAAAAAGATAGACTCAGTCATCAAAAACCTCCCAAATAAGAAGAGCCAAGGACCAGATGGCTTCACAGGTGAATTCTACCAAACATTCCAGAATGAACTAACACCAATCCTCCTTAAACTCTTCCAAAAAATAGAAGTAGAAGGAAGATTGCCTAACTCTTTCTATGATGCCAATATTACCCTAATACCAAAGCCAAACAAGATGCCACAAAAAAGGAAAATTACAGACCAATTTCTCTATTGAACCTAGATTCTAAAATCCTCAACAAAATACTTGCTAATCACATTCAACAACATATCAAATGAGTTATACACCATGTCCAAGTGGGTTTCATCCTCGGTATGCAAGGATGGTGCAACATAAGAAAATCAATCAATGTAATACACCACTTAAACAGATTGAAAGAAAAAAATCACATGATTATCTCTATAGATGAAGAAAAAGCATTTGACAAAATACAGCACCCTTTCCTGATAAAAACACTGCAAAAGATAGGAATAAAGACAATTTCTGAACATGATAAATGGCATCTATGAAAATCCCAGAGATAACATCATCTTCAATGGTGAAATCCTAAAATCTTTCCCTCTAAGATCAGGAAGAAGACAGGGATGCCCACTCTTTACTGCTCCTAATTAACATTGTCTTAGAAGTACTTGCTTGAGCACTGAGGCAAGAAAAAGATATAAAAGGTATCCAAATTGGAAAGGAAGAAGTAAAAATTTCACTATTTGCAGATGACATGATCCTCTACATAGAAAGCCCTGAGAAATCTACAACAAAGTTTCTAAAATTTATAAATGAGTACAGTAAAGTAGCAGGCTATAAGATTAATGCTCAAAAATCAGTAGCATTTCTGTACACCAATAATGAGCAATCTGAGGAGGAAATCAAGAAAAACATACCATTTACAATAGTATCTAAAAGAATCAAATACCTAGGAATAAATTTAACTGAAGATGTGAAGGACTTATGTATAGAAAATTACACGACACTGTTAAAGGAACGCATCACCTTTTTAAAGACTCTTTTTTTCCATTAATGGTCTTGGTACCCTAGACAAAAATCATGTGCACATCAATGTATGATTTTATTTCTGGATTCCCAATTCTATTCCATTGACGTATATGTCTATCCTTGTGCCCAGTACCATTGCTTTGTTCTGAGCTTTGAAATCAAGACATGTCTTTCTACTTTGTTCTTCTTTTTTTCAGGATTGCTTTGGCAATTCTGCGTCTCTTACAATTCCATATGATTTTTAGAATTATTTTGTGAAATTCAACAAATAAATCAGCTAGACTTCTGATATTGATTACTTTGAATCTGTAGATCAATTTGGAGATTATTGCCATTTTAATTATATCTTCTAATCCACGAACTCATTTAACAGTTCTAATTGTTTTTTTGTGAATTCCTTAGGCTTTCTAAATGCAAGGTCATGTCATCTGCAAATTGAAATAATTTTACTCTGTCCTTTCCAGTCTAAATGTCTTTTATTTCTTTTCCTCACCTAATTTTCCAGTACTAGAACATCCAGTACAATGTTGAATAGAATTGGTGAGGGCAAACATCCTTGTCTTTTTCCTTATCCTAGGGGGAAGACATCCATCTTTCATCCATGTTGAGTCAACCTTGCATTCATGGGATTAACCACAATAGGTCATAGCATATAAATATTTCTCTTTATTGCTGGATTCAGCTTGCTAGTATTTTATTGTAAATTTTGTGCATGTGTGAGGTATTGATACTGGGGGTTGAACCTGGGACCTTACATGTGGGAAGCTGGCACTCAACCACTGAGCCACATTGTCTTCCCTGAGTTGTTGTTTTATTTTGCTTGTTGTTTGTTTCTTTTATTTTTAGGAGGTGATGAGACTGAACCTGGGACCTCCCATGTGGGAAGCAGGTGCTCAACAGCTTGAGCCACATCTGCTCCCCTAATTGTAAATTTTTGCATCCATATTCAAAAGAAGTAATTGCCTATATTTTTCCTTTCTTGTGATGTTTTTACATTGTTTGGGTACCAGGGTATTTTTGGCCTCATGAAATGAGCTGGGAAATGTTCTCTCTCTTCTATTTTTGGAAAAGTTTGTGAGGATCTCATACAAATGCTTCTTCAGTAGTTCCTGCCTTTTCAAAAATCTGTTTATTTCAGCTGTATTCAATTTGTTGACATAATATTTTTCATACGATACCATTATAATCCTTTTTCTTTCTATAAAATTAGTAGTGATGTCCACTTTTTCATTTGTAATTGTATTAACTTGAGACTTCTCTTTATTTTTTGCTAAATGTAGCTAAAGTTTGCTAAAAAAAATAAACAAATTTTGGTTTCAATGATTTTCTATATTGTTTTTATACTATGTATTTCATTAATTTCTGCTCAAATTATCATTTCTTTCTATCTACTTGCATTAAGTTTATTTGTTATACTCATTTCATTGTCTGAAGGTGAAATGTAGATTATGGATTTGTGCACTCTATTCTTTAACTTAGACATTTAGTGTTTATGATTTTCTTCTATTCATTGCTTTATGTTCACCCCACACATTTGGGAACATGTATCTTCATTTTCAAACATCTCAACATATTTTCTGATTTGTCTTTTAATTTCTCATATGACTCACTGGTTATTAATGAGCACTTTGTTTTATTTCCATATATTTATAATTTTCCAATTAAAAAAGATTTCTGCTTTCAATCCATTTGGCCAGAGAATATATTTTCTATTATTTCTATCCTTTTCAATTTATTGAAATTAGTTTTAGGACATATGATAGGGTCTATCCTAGAGAATGTTTCAAATGCACAATAGAAGCTTTTATATTTGTAACTGTTGGGTTGGGTGTTCTATAGATGCCTCTTAGGTCTCCTTGGTTTATAGTGTTGTTCAAGTCTTCTATTTCCTTATTGATCTTTCCTCTTGTATCTATTACTGTAAGTGAGGTATTGAAGTCTTCACATATTACTGTTGACTTGCCTAATTCTCTCTTTATTTCTGTCAGTTTTTCATATATAATTATAATTTTATATCTCCTGATCGATTGACCTTTCTATCATTATAAAATATCCATCCTTTTCACTAGTAACATTTTTGCTATTAGTACAATTTTCTCTGATATTATTTTGGCTACTTCAGCATTCCAGTTAATGCTGTTTACATAACATCATTTTTTCTATCCTTGTATTTTCAAGCTTCTTGTAGTTTTAAAACAAAAGTATGTCATCTGTAGACAGCATATTATTGAATCTTTTTTAAAATACTCTGATAATTTCTGCTTAATCCATTCATATTTAATGTTATTATTGATATTTGATTTACTACTTCTATTTAACTATTTTTTACCAG
>JAQZBX010022694.1:0-17500 GCA_029593785.1 Cabassous unicinctus | reverse complement strand
TGCAGCCCCAGGGTGACCAAGTTCAAGCCCCCGGGTGGTTGACCAGATAATATGCTGAGGTGGGGTGGGGAGTGAGTGAATGGTGGTGTCAGCGACCTTGCCACCACTCACCAAAAATGTTACCAGTAACCACAGTCGTTATTTATTATCGTCGTCCTTGTCCTTGTTCTAAGAAACTGAATAAAGACTTTGCTGATCCGAGATGGTATTTCTTAACCTTATTATTGTCATTGATGTGTCCCAGCACAACGTTATTTGTGCTGAGACACCGAGTAAAATAAAAATTTCTGTCAACTTAAGGCAACGGTACAATTTCTGAAGAGGATGACAGACCCCCTCCCCACGGCGCATGCTGGAGGTCTGTGTGCACTCACCCCTGGACTGTGATTGGCTTCACTTTTGCAACCTGCCCTTCATTTTGACCCAATTCCTGAAAGCGCTATCAGCTTCATTTCCAGAAGAGGAAATCAAACGAAAACACAGGCGTCCCCGGCTTTCCACCCCACACCCAGCCTCAGCCCGTTTTCCAAGAACCGCCCCACCACCACGGAACCTGAAACTGGCCCAAGCTGGCCAGACAGAAAGACCCGAGGGAGGGAATCTGTGTCCCCCCAACCCCGTGTCCTAGTTTCCCCCCAAGACATTCTCCAAGTCCACCCCCCCTCAGGGGAGAAGGGGCGAGCCATCCTGCTCGCTGTCTGTCCATGTTGGTTGTCGGGCGCCCCCTGCCTGCCGCTTTTATATGGGCCTGCATGGTTGAACCTCATGCTTGCCCTCAGGGTGGGTGGGGTCCCAGGTTGGGGGGGCGGTGGTGTGGCGAGTTGTCTTCAGCATGGGCGGGATTGGGGCCTGCCAAGGTTGCAGGAGGGGTGGCGCCCCAGAAGCCTGGTTTCCATGGCTGGGGTTGGGGCAGGACAGGCCTCCCGGGCAGCCACCACTTCAGACCAGGCCGACCCGACCTGACTCCTGCTTCTCTCTCCCTCTTAAGTAGCCAACCCTCCTTAAAAACCTGGTGGCAGTTGTAAATCATGCCACTGTGAACATTGGTGAGAACTCCATACTTAGCTTCCATAGGCGAAGACTTGCCATCTTCCACGGTGGCAGCAGAGGCCTGTGCCATTTTTTCTCCCACTGGCAAAGAATGAGAGCTTCCATGGCTGCCTCCACATCCTCTCCCACACTCATCTTTTACTTAGAATTAAAAAATTGGGGAACTTTTATGGATGAGGTACATTAGAAAAAAATAGAGACGTTTTACCATTTACAGATCACAGATACAGATACTCCAAAAAAGTTCCCTCTGTTTTGTTGTTTTAGGATACCTCTTGCCCCTGATATCATGAGGATTTCACCTTAGAGAGAGAGGTGTGGGGGCACTGCAACATAGTCTGTGAACAGAAAGAAAAATGGTTCCATTATAAAAAATATTTTAATCTCTCAAAAGGTTTAAATGCTCAGTTTGGATAAACAAACCAAGCATGAGATGTTAATTCTTCAGCTTTAATATTTCATTATATGTATGTGTATGTATATATTTTATTTTTTTCCCTTTTGCCTCTTTCAAAATGGATCTCTAGGTATTTTTTTTCTCTAGTTTTTAAAGGACATTTATTTACCATGTTCAAACTGAGAACCAAGTGGAACAGTCATGCAGCTTCAACACTTTTATTTTTATTTTATTTTATTTTATTTTATTTTATTTACTTCTCCCCACCCCATTGTTTGCACTTGCTGTGTCTGTTCATCTGCCTTGTTTCTTTAGGAGCCACTGGGAATTGAACCCAGGACCTCCGATTTAGGAGAGAGGAACCTAATTACTTGAGCCACCTCTGCTCCAGCACTGGGTATTTTAAACCTGAGTATTGTTACATGTATGTACATGTTAATTGTACATGTTAGGAAGCCACCAAACCCACAGTATTTCTATTTTCAATAACTTGAAAATTGTGTATTTATAAGATGAAAATCCCTCATAAAAATACACTTTTCACTGGGGAAAAAAAATACATAAGACATATGGGTGAAGCTACACAAATTTTAAAAAATAATTAACCTGGGTAGGTTTCAGTGTGGTCCACAAATCCATATTAAGCACATCTGCCCTTATTCTCCAAAAGCTCTTCATCTTCTGGGCTGAGTATTTTTTATATACTTTAAATGGAGATTTTAGGATCCCCACATTTGTTTTTCACTCCACATCATCTTTGACCAAACTCTCAGCACTTACAATTCTCTGATGGACTGTTGGGAACTTAGAAGCACCTGGACACTGATGGTGGAAGAGTTTGCTGTAAAACTTGCAATCTTGGCTGTGGCTGTTCACACATGACAGTGGCCTTGGTCAAATGCTCCACGACCTTCTCCTATTCACCTTAGGCTAGTAACTCCTTTCCTGAACTGTATTTCTTCAAGGAAGTGTTTCTGAACAACTTTTGGCACCTTTCAGATTGGTTAACTTGGAAAGCCCAGCTCTCTGCTTGGCACATTTCTGTTGCTTTCTTGGCTCTCGTAGCCTGAGTTTTAAATTGAGGCCAATCCGTCTCTTACGGTTGAAGTAAATAAAGTAAATACCTAGCGCAGAGCGCCCCACGTACAATGGCGGTGAGGTCGATTTTCCGACCCACAATTTTCTCTCAGCCTGGGGATTATAGAGGTAGGTGGCAGCCTGTTAAGGAGCCATTGGCTGCCAATCCTCTGATTACGAAGTGTTTTTTAAAAAAAATATTGTTTTTTATTCTTTTGTACCTGTCTGCATTAGGGAGCCACCAAATTCTGTGGCACCGTGGCAAATGAAAACAGGTTAAAAATGAAGACACAAAAGTGGTCCTCTCATACAATGCATGAGAGGTGCTGAAATGGGCAATTTAGGAAGCTCTTTTTTCAAAAGCTATGTGGCTTTCTAACATTGACACTGGCCACTAAAAATGTTTAATTCAGCCAAGAGATAGAGATCTAGTGGGAAACAGGAGACAGTGGTCTTTGTGTCTGAAACAGTACAGCATCCCTGTCGATGACAGTGCATGCATCAGAAGGAACATATGGCCATCTGTGGGGTGGGAGGGGCAGGGGGCTAGGGGTTAGGCAGGAGAAGGCCACAACAGGTCACACCAGGTCCATGGGACCCAACCTGGTTCCCTCTTCCTCTTTAGTTTAATTTTTTTTCTTTTCTTTCCTTTTCTTTTCTTTTGTTTGATTGTTCTGCTCTGTTTTACTTTTAATGAACAAGCATCTCTTCTAGATGCTCCTAAGATTTTTCTCCTTTTGTGGTTCTGTTCATGGTATCATCTGCCTCTTGTGATTGGAAATGTTAAACTACCCTAGGCTAAATATTTTAGTCAATCCTACTTGGCATGGCTGTCTTCTGTGCATAAGATGGTAGCCATGAGTAAGTGCTTGTGCTCATCTGTGGGGGCTCCACTCTAGAATACATCTGAGTGAATTCCAGAGTCCTTTGTATACAAGAAAGGAAGATCCCGGTTTTCAAGTCTGTCAGGAAAATATCCCATCTTTATCTAGGCCCAATCCCACCCCTGGGAAAAAAGCCAGAGCATGATTATTTCCCCCCTTGACCAAAAGAGTTTCAAGAAAGTAAGGACATGTCTGTCCCCAGCCTGCCTGAGGCTGGCCCATTTCCCAAGTCCCTCAAGCCCCTCTCATTTTCTCCCTCTCCAGCATGCAGGCCTCAGAAACCCTGCACATCCAAAATCTTTCCAAGTCCCCACTGAGACCCCCCCCATAACCCCCTCCAACCCAGAACCTGAAAGTGGCCCAAACAGGCCCGAGTGGGGGGTCTGTGTCCTGCTGGGCAGTCATCCCTGCCAGCTTATCATGCTTATCATGGATTATATGAAATCTAACCTGGCCTTACACACCCTTTTAAAATTTACAATTTCTTTTGATCTACTTTCTATTTTATTTTACAGTTTTTCAATAAAGGTTAAAAAAACAAAAACCATTGGTTATACGCTTTGGCTAGATTATATGGTATATGAATATATCTCAATAAAACTGCTTAATAAACAAAGAATGGTGCAGGAATAGCCAGAAAGACCAGCAATATATAGCAGGGGAAACAGAGAGATTGAGAGGGGAAGCATTTCCTTGTGTGTCTGTTTTTTGTTTATTATCAGTAGTATGGAAACAATGAAAGTGCTTTAATAATGATTGAAGTAATGAATGCACAAGGATGTGATTATACTAAACACCATTGATTGTACACTTTGGATAAATTGGATGCTTCATTAATATGCATCAGCTGTTTTTATCATAGTATATCTGCCTAAGATCTATTAACCATATATATGTATGAAGCTAGTTCTGGTCTTTGTATTGTTTTTCATGGATTGACTTGGCTATTTTCTCACCAAAGCCACATGGTCTTGTGTACTGGAGCTTTAAATGATGTCTTGATATCAGGTGGTCTAGGTCTTCTAAATCTATTCTTTTATTTCAAAGGTTTCTTTGGCTGTTCTAAGTTATTTTCATTTCCATATGAATTTTAAAATCTCCTTAGTTTCAGAAAAAATATGCTGGGCTCTTACTTGGGAGTGTGCTGAATCTGAAAATCAATTTGGGTAGAACTGATACCATAACAATACTGTGTTTTGGGGACCATGTACCCATTTATTTACTCTCCATTTATTTACTTTTCCTTTCTTTTGTGAAGGTTTTTAAAATAAGTGGTCCTTGTACTGATCTTGTTCATCTTTCAGATTCATAGATGTATATACTTTGTTTTTGATGCTATTGTAAATGTATTTTTATTTTGATATCATTTCGTTGAAGTATATTGCAATACAATTTATTGGTTTTTATTTTTATTTTTAAATAATTATAGATAAACAGGCATTTGCAGAGATAGTATATAGAGATGTCCCATATACCCTTTAAATAATAACTTCTGACATGACTATAGTACAATATTAAAGCCAGGAAATTGAAACTGGTACAATGTGTCTACAGTTATTTTTCCTTTTCCATTTTTTTCACAGGTGTCAGTTTGTCAAACCACTATGTCATCAAGGTACAGAAAATTCAGTCCTTACATTATATCCAATTTCCTCAAGTCCCCACCCCATCTTCATCATTCCTAATCACTGGAAAACAACTAATATGTTTTCCCTCTCTGTAATTTTGTCATTTCAAGAAATTATATAAATGGAATAATCCAATATGTGACTTTTTAAGGTTGGCTTTTTCACTTTGCATAGCATCCTGAAATCCATCCACAGTGTAGTATGTATCAATAGTTTGTGACCTTTTTTCTGCCTCATTTTTCATGGTAGGGAAAGACCAAAATTTCTTTAAAAGCTTAAAGGACATTTGGGTTGTTTCCATTTGGGGGTTATTAGAGATAAAGCTGATATGAATATTCATGTTTTTGTGAGGATATAAGTTTTGATTTCTGGCCTAAGAGGCCAGGAGGGCAATGATTGTATCATATGGTAGTTACATTTTTAATACAGTTTTCTTTTTTTGGGGGGGGTTGTTGTTTTGTTTTGTTTTTAAGAAACTATTTTCCAGAGTGGCTGTCCCAGTTTACATTCTCATCAACAATGTAGAAGAGATCCAGTATGGGCTTCTTCTAAGGCATTTGGTATGGTTACTATTCATTATTTTATCTGTTGTAATAGGTTTGTAGTGACATCCCATTGTGGTCTGATTTTGCAGTTCTCTAATGGCCTAAAGCCTAATGCCTAATAATGAAAGCTATTTTCCCCACCCAAGAACTCATAGCCTAACCCAATATAGGCCAAGAGCACAGAGGACCGATTGAATGCCATATCTGAACTTTGGGGGCCTGTCTTTTTCCAGGAGTACAGCTCCTCTTCCAGGCAGAATGTCTCCTGTGCAATATTTATTTATTTATTTATTTATTTATTTATTTATTTATTTATTTATTTATTTATTTGCCATGTTCCCCAAGCTCTGATGTAAAATGAAAAGGATTTGCAGGGGCTATAATTCTCTGGTTAGGCCTGAATGGAGCCTTGTCATTAGAGGTGTTCATGACCTCAGTGGAGCCTAGTCTCTGCTTTTCATCCAAAGAATTTTACTGTCACACATGCACACACATGCATGCACACACATCTATACATGCAGATGAAAACATTTAAATACAAAGTAAGACTAGAGCACTTTGGCAACCTTGCAAAGCATGCTTCTGCTATTAGATCAAGGTAGGATAATTTTAGATAGAATGGAGGAGTAAACTTAGTTCTGTTTTATTTGCAACCACTGTATTTACATAAATGCATGTTTTGAAAAATGATAAAACATGGCACAGGGAGAAAATCCAGTGGGCACCAGAGAACATTCTCTAGAGGGCAGCCAACCTAGAAGTTGCTGTGGAGGCTGGAGGTCCAGGGTTTGCACCAGCCTCCAGTCACAGATTCTGTGCTTTAATCAGTTTTACACAGTGGATTTCAATTGTTTAAAGAGTACTGATCTTTTTCTTTTTAACTAGGAAGTTTAAAGTCAGGGACTCATCTTTTTCCTTCCTTGTCAGGTGAAGAAACACAGAGAGTTTCAGTAATTCTCCCCAGGCCCAAGTGTTCAATGTGAGGCAGAACTGGGCCTATGTAAGGGCTCTTGTGTTCACCTACTCCTCTTAGACATGAAATATGCTTTGTGTAAATGTGTGTGTGTGTGTGTGTGTGTGTGTGAGAGAGAGAGAGAGAGAGAGAGAGAAAAGTTTCCAGGGGTAAAATTGATACAAGGAAAAAATATCATTTTAAACTATGCTTAAATGGAATGGGATACAACCATAAGCAAGGTTCCTTACTCCAAAAGATGTTAGGAAACCACGGGAAACTCTTGTGAAAAGAGAGAAATGAAATCACACACACTGCTAGCTTTCTATTAATTTACTCCAAATTTTTGCAGAATGTGAATGTGTGAATGTAATTCTAAGAATACATGAGTCGATCCTTCTAAACATTGGATTTAATAGGGAAATGTGTTGTATCTTTGCATCTACAGAGTTGTCTTCTCTACAATGTCAGCTTCATCACAATTACTGCACACAGCAATTTGCTGAAAATAAATTTGCCAAAATCAAATTTCTGAAATCCAGCAAAATCCCACATTCACCATTACTGACATAAATTTATTTTTTCTAAATCATAACCCACCACCAACACATTGCAATGTTGTGAGATATTTGTCACAGAGAGAAATATCACAGAGTCTCTCATCAGAGAGAAACTGAAATGTGGTCATTTCTTCAACTATCTGTGAGTGTTTGTGTGATTGAGGTCATTTTTCCCTCCTTCTTTGGAATATCTCCTGAGTCTGGGACTGAAATTTTGTTTCTGCAAAGATTTTAGTGGTTTGGGGCATGCGGTTTTGATATTTTATTTTTCAATAATGGCCTATATTTTTTTTCACTGAAAAGAATTTCATATATGTCATGGTTGGTGACATATGTGGAATATTTGCTACAGATTATGAGATAATATCATCAGACTATTACCAGTAACCATGGTCCAGAACATACCTATGGCACACTTTGACTTCCCCATTATCAACACGTCACAGTTGGTGTAGGTGTTGTATCTGTGTCCATTTTGACTCCTGACATGTTTAATTTCCCCCCCACACACAATCACCAGTTTGACTAGTGGCTTATTCATTTTACTTATATATTTGAACCACTGCCACAAAACACAACTAGAGCTGATTTATCCTGTGTCTAGGTTAGGCTTCTTTTCTATTACATGTGTGTCTGTTCTTTACAGCTGGGAGCTTTTTATTCAAAAGAGTTCCCCACCATGCCCTCCTGACCCCAACCAAATGGCAGCATACATGTTCAGGGCTCCCACCCAGGAGACCCATGATGAAGGAGGGGTGAGCTGACTCTCCATGCTGGTTGTCCAGAACCACAAGGGGTTGCTTTCCTGTGGGCCTGCAAAGTCCAGGGGTGGCATGCTCTGTCCTTGCCAGCCTCCTCTGCTGGGAGCCATTTTGTAACCCAAGGCATGATCTTCTCTGCCCTTCTTGGTACTTTTCTCCATTATTCTCCCCTCCCTCCATCTCCCTCTCTTTCTCTTTCATTGCTTGCTGTGATGCCTATCAAAAGAGTGGTGACAATCACTTTTAAATGCGAAGGTGCTTTTAAATGAGGAGGACTGGAGAAGAGATATATTTTGAGTTTTCTGCTTCATAAAACTATGAGTTAACATATTGTTATCTGTGGTAATTCATTCCAGTAAGATGTAAAGACCTCCTAAATAGGAGTGTGATGATCCAGAAAGCATGCTGGCCTAAATGGAAATTAAATAACTAAACCAATTAATTATTTCATTCTTAGAGATTATGATGTCCAACAGTGAGGAGTGTAGTATAAAGATTAGAATTGTTATAATTAAATTCTGTGACATTAGGACAATTATTTACATTGGTAAATCTTTGTTGCCATACTATGTATTTCTTATTGTGGATTATATTATATCACACCTATCCTGGCCTTACACTCTCTTTTAAAGTTTATAGTTACCTTTGCTCTATTTTCTACTTCATTGTACAATTTTACAATCTTACTAACAGCTAATAAAGGGCCTTTGCTCATACACTTTGGCTAGATCATATGGTATGTACATATATCTCAATAAAACTGTTTAATAAATGAATAAAGAATGGTACAGGAATAGCCATTTAAACAAGCTATGTACAGCAGGGGAAACAGAGAGATTGAGGGAGGAGGTATTTCCTTGTGTGTCTGTTTTTTTTGTTTATCAGTAGTATGGAAACAATGAAAATGCTTTAATAATGGTCGAAGTGGTGAATGCACAACTATGTGATTATATCAAACACTGTTGATTGTACACTTTGCGTAATTTGGATGCTGTGTTAATATATATCAAAAAATTGATTTAAAAAAAGGGTGGTTGGGGGAAAATTCACCAAATGTACAATATGGACTTTAGGTAGTAGTCATATTTGGATGATACTCTTGCACAGTTTTGTAACAAATGGATCACAACCATACATGGTGTCAGTGGAGGGGTGATGTATGGGACCCCTGTAGGATTTTATGCCTGTTTATTTTGTAAGTTCACAACTTTTACTGTACACTTAATGTTTATATGTGTTCATGTGTGAATGATATACTTCAATAGAAAATATATTCTTTAAAAAGGGGATGGTGATAGTCATACATGAATGTTTTGGATCTATCTATTTCTTGAGTCAGGTCTTCCATTTGTTGCTCTTCAAAGCTGTGATCATGGGTGCATAGAGATGGAGGGCTGTACACTTTGACCGGAGGATTCAGCCCTTTATCTTTATGAACCATCTCCCTCTAACTTCGGGTGATGTTTCCTGTTAAAGTCTCCCTCATCTGAATTTCATAGAGCTGCATCAACTGTTTTGGGGTCCATGTTCACATGGTGTACCTTCTCCCAGCTCTTTAAAAACAAAACAAAACAAAACAAAACAAAACTCAGCTAAACAGCTTTTTGTGTCCTGCCTGATAATGAGCAGAGCAGCAGCTATTTGTTTTTGTTTTGATTCAGAGCAAATTGTTATTTGCTTGTCATTGAACTGATGTCTTTTAGTATCCTTTTCTCTACTTCTGTGGTTCCTTTTAGGTGAATACGTTATGGATGATTCTGCTCATGGAATCTGATTATTCCCTATTAATGTGTTCCATAGGGATATTATCTCTGTTCACTTATGGGCTAAATGTTCCTGTGTTGTACACTGAGACAATACCCTGGAGACACACTGTGCATCCCTGCCTGGTTCCAGGGTGGTCCCCTCCTCAATGTTTTTACTGTTTGTTATTGTATCCAGGTGGGGAGACCTCTGTGCACTTGGCATGCCTCTTCTCTTCCTCCCCTGACTTTAGGAAACAGAAGTGTGTTATCAGCAGTGGGCTAAAGGAACCATACCTCAGACTCTTGTATACATTCTTTCTAGGCTGCCTTCTTTCACTTTGCTGTAGGAATGGAAGAATCATTCTTGTTTGAGGTGAGACAGTTCATTCCCTCTGGCCCTGGTCTTCCACATTTGCATAAAACACCGTTTAATTCTGGTTGACCTGTAGAATGATGATATGGCCATGGTGAAGGGTCTGGTGTGTGGTGATTGTGAATAAATAAAGTTGCTCTAAATAGTTTCAGTCTGGTCTTTGTGTAGACATCTGATGGAGTTTCAATTAAAGGCCATGACTACTGACAGAAAGCAGGTCACCTTGGAATGTAGGAGACAAGCCCAGAATGTAGGAGACAAGTCCTCCAGTCTCATGCTGATAGGAGTTGGGTTCAGAATCATCCTGAGCTTATAAGATTTACAATGTCTGCAACTTGCAGGAATATAAAGAGGAACTGAGCCATTAACCTTTAAGACTTCCTGATTTTAGTAAAATGTAAACTGTCATGTATCTATTGCCTTTGCATATGCACATATGTATTTTCTTTGTTCTAAAGCCAAATAAAAGCCAAACTTTATGATGTGGCTGGGCTCTTCTTCTCCATGCGGATGGAGAGTCCCCTGATACCAGTTTTTTCTTCTCTTTGTTTCTTTCTTTCTCATCCGTGGCACCGTTTTCACAGACCCAGTGCCTGAACGGCAACATATGGCACCCAACGTAGGGCTCTGAAAATGAAACTTTTCTTTCAGTCAGTGTATGGACCAAGGAGCTCCTGAGAGTGGTTTTAAAGAAAAAGAAAACAGAAAAGGTAACCTTCATCCTTGGAATCATCAGGGTAATGGGTAATCAGCAGTTGAACTTTGAAGAGTACTCTAGAGTGTTAAAAATTTTATTAAAAAGCACTGGTGTAACTATTAAATCCTCAGCTTTTGAGGAACTTTTTTCTCTTGTACAGAAACATTGTAATTGGTTTCAGCCACAAGGGCAGGATATTTTAAACCTGAAACAATGGAAGTTAGTGAAGAAAGCTTTAAAAAGGGCTTATCAAAAGAGAGAAATAATTCCCCTTCATGTATGGTCTTTGTGTAGTCTTATTTCTGTTGCTCTTGAACCTGTACAATCAGATGAAAATGAAGATATGAAAGAGGATACTGCTATTGCTGGACTGATAGCAGAACAAGCTAATGATGATTTTAAAGAAAATATATATGAAAAAATTAATAAACAGGTAAAAACAGATAAACTCATGTCTAATAAAAAGGAGGAAAAGAAAAAAGAAGTTTATGGAACTTTTCCAGTGGTCACTATGCCATCCACTCCAAAAGATGATTTATTGTCTTTTGAACCAGTGTCTGCACCTCCTAAGTTATCTACTGATCCATTTTTTACATTTGATGACCCTCCAAAAGTTTCTGTTTTTGTGCCAGCACCATCCTCTTCAATTATGAAAAGTACAACACAGGGAAGTAAAGAAGGAGATTCAGAGGCTATGCAACTCTTTTCTACGTTTCTGGTAACAGTAACTCAAGTTCCAGTAGATGCTGACAATCCCCAAGGAGGTGTACAGTATGAGCATGCTCCTATTCCTTTTAAAACTATCAAAGAATTAAAACAAGCATGCACTCAATATGGTGTAAATTCTCCTTATACTCAAGGATTGGTGCAAGGAATGGCACAAGCAGACAGATTAATACCCTGGGACTGGGATTTGTTAGCTCGAGCCGTTCTTAATTCAGCAGAATTTTTACAATTTAAAACTTGGTGGGCTGATGAAGCTAATAGTGTAACATGACTAAATCAACAGCAAAATCCACCAGTGTTTATTACCACTGAGCAAATATTAGGAATAGGTCAATGGGCTGGGGTTCCTTGCCAAGCTCAATATGATGATATTGCCATTGTACAAGTTCAGTTGTGCCGCCTAGCCACCTGGCAACAAATTTCCACCCCTGGACAGGCTGTACAATCATTTTCAAAAATTGTTCAAGGAAATACTGAACCCTATGTTGAATTTGTAGCTAGGCTGGTAGATGTAGTCAACAAGACAGTAACTCAGCCTGATCTTAAAGAAATGCTTATTCTGATGTTGGCTTTTGATAATGCTAACAGTGAGTGTAAAAAGGCTTTACATCCAATAAAGGCAAATGGAGGTACTTTACAAGATTATATAAGGGCATGCCAAGACATTGGGTTTAATACATATAACAGGACCCTTCTTGCAGCCACTATAAAGGGACATAGTCCTATGATTAATATTTTAAATTGCTTTAAATGTGGGAAACCAGGTCGTATGAAAAAGGATTGCCAAGCCAAAACTGGTGTGAGAGCTCCATCTAGCAGCAATAATAGATCAATACCAACTCATGTGTGTCCAATATGCCAGACAGGGTTACTCTGGACCAATGAATGGTATTCTAGATATCTTAAGAATGGCAGTCTCATTAATAAGTCAGGAAAATTATGGGGAAAAGACTTATTATGCCAATTCAGGTTATTTGAATATTCCTCACATTTCTGAGGCAGCTAAACATCTTATTACTCTGGCTCTTAAGCCTCTTCAAACAGAATCTAGTAAGCCCTCTGAAAATGTGGAGGTGGAAGATTCTGTCTCTGATCAGCTTGAGGCCAATTTACATCTGTATGACTATGAATGGTCTGAAAGTGAACACCCAGAGCCTCCTACAGAGGCTTGTGTTGCCATGGCAACCAGGAAGGGATCCCTAGGACACTTTTCAAGCTATTAATAGCTTTTCAACTCCAGCTGCGGATATTAACCCTTCAGTTCCAGCAGCAACTATATAAACCTCCTACTGCTTACATAATGATAAGGCTGTGGGATGATAGAAGCTAATAAAATTAAACCATTGGAAAAGTAAGAAAACTTAGCAATACAGTTTCCAGAAAAATTCTCAAAAACAGTAAAATCAAAGATGTATGTTTCTATTGATGTATTGTAACTTGTTTTGTGTTTGTCTGGTTGTTCAGTGTCTGTATATTTTGATACCTCTGGATAGTAATATTAAATTGATGAATAAAAATTATTAAAAGAGCTCTATTTGAATGGCCAACATTAAATAAGTGCTTATATTAATAATTAAATATGGGTATTAATTTAAAATAATAAAAATAGTTATAAACTAACTAAATCATTATGTTTAATGTTGATGGTAATTGTATGTTGTCAAAGTTTGCTTAGAAACAATTTCCAAAATCATTGTGGTAACTTAAGTATGGAAGGTATATAGAATGTGATTTTATTATTAAAGAAAAGAAAGTAATTTTATCCTAAGATAAAATAAAAGTTTACAGAGTTTTTCTCCTGAATAACCAGTATGCAAAAAAAAAAAAGTGTTTTTATCAAAGTAGCTTCTTATACTTTAACCTTAAAGTTTCCTTGAAGAAACAGGTTTTATCACTTTTAAAAGAACATAATGTTTAAACCTACTTTCTTAAAAAGAAGCCTGTTATTTCAAACTGTTACAAATAATTTGATCTGTTACCTAGAAAAAGATAAAATACTAAAAACAGTTAAGTTCATGTGATATATTATAAGTTGAATAAAGTATTTAAAACTGTTTTATAATTAAAATAAATTTTTATAATTTTATAACAATTAAAGTTATATGAATAAAAAGTTCATATGAATACTTTAAAAGTGTATAAAATTCCTGAAAATTTAATAATGTTTCAGTGTAATATTAAATAAAAGTATACTGTTATTAATCATAATTTTAATTATTTGAAAATATAATAATATGTCTTATAAAACTACCTCTCTGTCTAAAAATCAAAAGGCAGATGCTTTAACTTAAGTTTATCTGATTTACTCCACCTATGCTAACAATAATAATAATAATTAAAAAAAACCAAGTCTATAACTACAGGAAAAGTTCAGCCATTAGGGGCTGCCAGGTGTAGTGCATAACAGTCATAGACAGCAAATTAAAATAACACCACTGCAATGTGCAGCAGTCCCAAATATTACCAGATTGTCACAAAAAATTAATCTTCTTAAACAAGTCAAGCCAGCCCACATTCCCCTTTCTGTAAAATAGCCAACAATAAATTAAGTTTATATTCAACATTGTAGACTATAGCCCCAATTCTAATTATAATGTTAACAACAAAACCAATGCAGGTATTAAAATTACAAGTTAATATATTGCCCCACAGCCCAAATAGGAAATAATAATTTGTTTTTACCTATACCTCAAACTATAAAAAATAAAGAAATTAAGGTCATTCTAATCATGCTACTAAAAATTCTTAAACTCATTAAAAATAAAAGTTTATTCATTGGATGACTGCTGGTTAAAAGTCTTATTTTTTGTTGTTATATAATCTACTGTAGTTATGAATTATGTATAACATACTTTAATAATCAAAACTTAAATGCACTACATTGCATACTTAATTTAATAACTTGTATGTTACACATAAATGTATTTTATTATAGGTATATGTAAATCTTAACATTTTTCATATTTCAGGAAAAATAATGGAAACTAAAATAGTAAGCACATCAAGGATGCTTTGTAACAAATTAAAAAAGATAAAGTACATATCAAAAGGTGTTGTATTCCTCCCTGGAAGAGCTGGCCACTTTCCTGGAACTGATGCAAAAACCTTAAAATATACTACCCAAGGAGTGTTGTGTTCCTTCCTGGGGAGGCTGGCCCCTTCCTCAGGAATTAGCAAAATACTCACAAGTTGGCATCTATAGTATCAAATTCATTAATCCTAAACACAGTCAACCAAAACTCTAGTATCAGTTGCTAATTCAACACTTCCCAGCTAAAAGCTAAATATTGGTAAGTATAAAATCTGCTCTATTTATCTGTCATTCTGTAACTTTGTTCAATATTAACTTAATCTTTTAATTGATTATGTTATTCATGTTTGTCACTCTAATTGTCAGTATAAGCTTATTAAACTAATTACACATATTAACATTTATCTTGTATCTATCCAGGACTCTAGCCAAAAATAGACTTATTATATAGGCGTGTCCCCTGGTTTGGTAAGCATGTGAATGTATGTATACATATTATTAAAAAAATTGGAATATAACTGTTAAACCCCTGTTTATAAACAATAAAATTAATGTTGCAAAAAGAAAAAGGAGGAAATGAAGGAGAATCTGCTAAAGATAAATTATCTAAAGCATTGCTTACCTTAAATTTTCTTAATAGACAACAAATTTCTAATACCACAGCAGTAGAAAGACAATGGGAGGTTAATAAAAAGAATGAAAATGAAAAAACTAAACAACCAATAAATGGGAAAAAGGAGAGGTAAAATTTTGAGGCCAAGGTTTTGCTCTTATCATTACAGAAACAGGAGAACAGCAGTGGATTCCCATTAGAGGAATCAAGCCTAGAGTTGAAGATGCTGCCGAAACTTAAACTATGGACATGGTGGTTTCACATTGGATTAATTATAGGTAAAGTTTAGGTTAAGGTAAGATACCACATCATAATTACACTTATTGGACATACATACACAACCCAACTCTTTTAGAGCTGTTAACCTGGGATGATGAGTCTTATCCAATTTATCTTAATCAGTCTCACCATTTTCCAGGACCTATAGATATACGACTACCCTTAAAGCCAAAAGAAGAAGAGAAACTTATAGAAAATTTAATTTTACCTTTTATAGACCACCCTCTTTGTATTGGATATGGTTCTGTATGCATGCAACCTAAAACTCACAGTGTAGTTTTAACAGAGAAAAATCAAACTCAAATTTATGTTCTCATTTTCCCTTCTTTACCATATAAACCAGAAAATATGGTAAATCTTACATGTCCCTCTCAAAACAGACTACTTAATGACAAATGTCATATATGTCATGGGCTTACAGAGGTTGTGTTGTTTAATGATTCCTATGGAACTGTAAAAGATCGGGCCCTTATAGAAATACTGAAGCCTATTAAAAACACAACCATATCTTGGTTCATTAATAATACATAATTACTAATGACAGTAATCCTTATTTCTGGAATTTTGGTAATAAAGCATTTACTAACAGCTCAATAAATTGGAAAAATCAAGGAAGATATATCCCACAACCATGGGACACTAAACTTAACAAAACTCAAAGTTATTTGTGGAAATTATTTTTGGGAACTGGTCCAATTTTTGAATGGCAAGGCAGTAAAAGTAATATTACTATTTTAAAAAGAAAATCAACTCAATTTCTTACAGTATGTGTATGAGATCCTATAGTTTTTATCATTGGAAAAGTAACTTTTGGTGAAAGGAAAGCTAGCTGCTCCAATTGATCTTTATTTACATGTCTTAAGAATTCATATTTGCAGGAAAATCAAACTCTTTTTATAGCAAGAAGAAGAAAAGGACTATGGTTACCAGTTTGGAGGGCCAGACATTGGTAGCAGTTTCCAGAATCCCAGTTGCTGTGGCATTTCCTCAACCATTATTTAAAAAGAACTAAAAGACTGATTGGACTTTTAATAGCAGGAATTTTGGGACTGATTGGCATCATAATCACTGCAGCTCTCACTGGCACAGCCCTGCATCAAGGAGCCCAGACTCAACTATATGTTAAGGACTGGCATAAAAATGCAAGTGAGATGTGGCCTAGCCAGTCTCACATTGATATGGAACTGAATAATTGTATGAATGATCTTGAAACCACTATTATACATTTGGGTAATCAAATTTATAATTCAAACTTGTTAAGAGCTCTTAAATGTGATTGGGATGAAAGTTCTTTTTGCATTACTCCTTTGGCTTAAAATAATAGTGAACATGATTGGGAAGAAGTGAAAAATCATTTGATTGGATATAAGCATAATATTTCTTTAAATATTTTAGAATTGCAAAAGAAGGCATTGAGCATGTCTCAAAATGAATTGAAAGAAACAGCTGGTGCAGAACTTTGGAATGAATTGTCTGAAAATTTAAATACTATCAATCCATTTCACTGGTGAAAACAAAAAACAGCTCAAATATCATTTTGGATTGGATTAGGAATTATTGTTATATGCATTTTAATTGTTTGTATTGTCAAGGGTAGAGTAATGACACATATTCATAGAAAAAATGAAGAATTAGATCAGATAAATGCATTTATGTTCAGAAACTTGGCCATGAAAAACTAATTTTGCATTATTTAGTAGAAAGATTCTACCAATAACCCCTTGATCTTAATACTAATTATCTGCACAAATGTATTCACTTAAGGAACCTGAAGAAGTATAAATATTAATGAAATTGCCTTCCATGTAAGAGCTCAAAAGCTTGACTGGTAGTCAATGATGGGTAAGATTGTCAGAAGAGGACAACCTAAGACAGGCAGTCACAAGAGCCTATGGAAGTAGACAAGTGTGACAGGAGGTCACCTTGTATCAGCTTATATAATGGTTCCTATGATCTTCACTGAAAAAATTAATTAATAAAAATGGGGGAAATGATGGAGTTTCAATTAAAGGCCATGACTACTGACAGAAAGCAGGTCACCTTGGAATGTAGGAGACAAGCCCTCCAGTCTCATGCTGATAGGAGCTGGGTGGGGAAACATCCTGAGCTTATAAGATTTACAATGTCTGCGACTTGCAGGAATGTAAAGAGGAACTGAGCCATTAACCTTTAAGACTTGCTG
>JAQZBX010022693.1:0-31359 GCA_029593785.1 Cabassous unicinctus | reverse complement strand
TTTTTTCTTTGATAGACTCTGTTAAGACAATTAAATACAAGTCACCATAGGGAAAGAATACTTGAATACCACAAGTTTGGTAAAAGATTTACATCCAGAAAATGTCTAGAACTCTCAAAACTAAATAATGGGAACAAAAACCCAATTTAATGAATAAGCAACATATCTAATGGATGCTTTACCAAAGAATATATATATATGCTCAGCATCATTATTCATTATGTAAATGACTAAAATTGAAAATTAAAACCACAATGGAATACCACTGAACAATTTTTAAATTGTTAAAATTTAAAAAAATCTGACCTAACCAAGTTTTACTGAGGATATGGAGAGCTACAACTCTTGTATACTGCTAGTGAGAATGTAAAATTGTTAAGCTGTTTTGGAAAACAACTAGGCATTTTTTCTTAAAGTTATACATATACCTATCATAGGGTCTAGACATTTCACTGCTAAGAAATCTCTGGAGATAAAATAAAATACATGACCATACAAAGACTTGTACAACAAAGTTCACAGACGAGTTATTTGTAATACCCCACAAACTGGAAAAGTCCCAATGTCTACAAAAGTTGAAAGAAATAAATTGTGGTATATAAATACAATCTAAAACTACTAAGCATAAGTCAAAAGGAATGGGTTATTGATACATTCAACAACATAGATAAATCTAACACTAATAGTGCACCCTGAAAGAGGACAGTCAAGAAGACTTCATATTAGACAATTCCCTTTATATAAAATGCAGACTAATCTATAGAGACCTAAAGCAGCTCAGTGTTTGGTTAGGAACTGGTATTGAGGAGGGGTGGAAGGGAAGACCACAAAGGGACACAGAGACCCTTTTGGATGATGATCATTGCTGTGATTGTGGCCGATGGTGTCACAGATGTATTTATATGATAAAACGTATCTTTTTGAGAACTTTAAATAAGTGCAAAATATAATGTGTCAATTATACTCAAAAAAAACTGTTTGAAAATTGTCAATGATGGAATACTGGGTTATAATATATAACGCTCAGTAACGTGTCTAAGTAGTGAGAATTTGAGAGGAATGCACTTCTCTAATGATCTCTTATCATTTGTTGTCATGCTGTTGTATGGTCTTAACGTGGCCAAATGTTGGGACTTATTTTTCACGAGTAACCAGAAATTTAAATGTTAGGTATAAATGAAATTTGTTTTAAGGTGTTGTTTATTTCAAATAAAACACAAAATACGATTTTGTGACATTTGCAACATCAAATTAACTCCTGTCTGAATGTTTCTAATCAAATAGCTTTCTTACTAATGCAATTTTTAATTTTCATATTGGAATTATTTTTTGATATTTATGTTACAGATTAAAAATGACCATTTCAAACAGATAGAAATTTAATAGCATCAATGTTGTTTCAGAAAATTTTAGAAGAAAAAATTTGAGTATAGATAAAGCTAAAACTCTGTTCACCTTATTTTCCACCCTATAGATGTTATCATTTCCATAAATGTTTTAAAGCTTGTTCTACATGTCTAATCATCCCTAAAACAATATACCCTTTTTTCCAGCTTTAATATTTATATGTCATCGTGCTCATTAGATTTTCATATCTTTGCCAATTCTTGTCATTGTTAACCTGATTTTTTTCATTTAGTTTTTCTTTAAAAAATATTGTAATCGTTTGCAGTCCTCATTGCTACCCAAGTTGCATGCCCTTTCATCTATTCATTTTAAATTATTATCTGTGAATTGTCAATTTATATACTTGTGGAGTATGTGCATTGTAAATATCCTTCCTTATGTTTGTTTGCAATCTTTTGTCATTTAGAAGTTTTTTTTTTATTTTAGAATTATTGAATTAATCAATATTTTTATGATTGGTACTTGTGTATATTTTCTTACCCTATCAAGAATATGTCTTGTAATTTGCATCTGAAAGCTTTCAAGATTTTCATACGTAAAATGTAAATTCTTTTATAACTTATTTATAATTTATTTTGTGGTAAGGATGATTTATATTTTGCCATATGATAGCGACTGTTAAATTCCATTTAAAAATTTTTACAGGGGAGCGCATGTATCTCAAGTGGCTGTGCTCTTGCTTCCCATGTACAAGGTCCCAAGTTCATTCCCCTGTATCGCTTAAGTACAAACAAACAAACAAACAAATGAAAAAACTAACTCTCATTGAGGAGCAGATGTAGCTCAGTGGTTGTGCACCTGCTTTCCATGTACGAGGTCCTTGGTTCATTCCCTGATACTTCCAAACAAAAAAATTTATATCCTTTCTCCATTGATTCCTATAAATATTCATTTTTTTCTAAGCTCTAATTCTGCTATATATATATATTTTTTCTAAACCTGCACTGAAATCAAAATGTTTTTAATTAAATAATAAGTCTTGATATTTGTGGGAATGACTTCTACCTGCACTTATCTTTGGCCATCTTTAAATTATTCTGATTGTTCATCTCCTCTTCTTTTATGTGAATATTTGAATCAATTTGTGAAGTTCTGTGGAAAACTCTTCTTAAAGCATTTCATTCAGGGATTGTCATAAGTGGGATTTACCATTTCTATAATATTATATTTTTCTGAATATAGTATATTTCCCTATTAAGTTGAGTGTGGTCTTATCTTATGCCCTTCAATAATATGTTGTGTAAATTTTTTTTTGTAGAAACTTAAAGTTTCTGTAGTAAATTTTATCATTAAAATTTATTTAATAATTTTTGCTACTGGGGCATAGAAATTCATATAATTTTTACAAAATAAATTCACATGGAGAAGACTTGTTGAATCATTTTAAAAATTCTAATAATTTGTCTCTAAATTTTTTTGGGTATTTTAATGTAGATAATTACATTGTCTGAAAAAGTTTTCCACAGTTTACATTTTAAATTTACTTTTTGAGTTATTACACTGGGAAGGTCTTAAAAGAACCACATGGATTAGAAACAATGATAGGGGGAATCAAGTCTTTCATTGCTTAAAGGTAAGATTACTAATTTTCCAAAATTAATTATGTTGTGCTTTGTAGCTTGTTTTTAAGTAAGTAATCTTTATAAAGCTAAAGAAGTTCCTTCAAGTTTGTAAATATATATTTTATAAATGGGTACTGAGTTTAAAAGTCCTTTTTCTGTGTTAACTAAAATGAACATATTATTTTTCTTCTTTGAGATCTTAATGTATTTACATTAGAATATCTTTAGTATTAAAAGTCCTTGATTAATTGTATAGTCAGACATATTCATGATGCGTTTTTTTAATACTTTTCCCAGAATCAGTTTGGAATGTTTTACATAGGGTATTTGCATTTATATTCATAAGTGATATTGACATCACTGAATATAGAAATGGTTTCTGCCCACATGGAACTTTCTTTCTAGAGAGCCAGTGAAAGACAAGAAATAAGCAATATAAACAAAGAAGACATAATGGTAGTCTGTGATAAGTGTTAGAACCTCCTATAAGCCCACTTGTCTTGCCTCTTAGATTACTCCCTTCGATTATCCTGGTCACACCCTGGTAATGCCCCCTTAGCAGACACCCTAGTCCTTAGTAACACCCTATCCTTTCCATTTCTTGTTTTTTGCTCTTGCCTTATTGGCCAGTTCAAACTGAACAAAATCAGGAAATTGTGGCCACCCCTACCCACGCATGTGCAAAGCAACAAAATTTTGATTCAAATAAACTATCCTTAATAATAATGCTGTGATCTCCAAAGCTGGTCATGGTAAGGCCACCATTTTTTATCAAGTGATGTGTGAGCAGGCATGAGCTTCCACACCACATTCTGTACTTAAGCTGCCTCCAGACTTATGTCACCTCACCCCACCTCCCAAAACCAATCCCTTCCAAATTATATAAAAATCCTTTCCCTTTTCAGCTCAGGCTGACAGATTTGAGCTTTTCCTTCTGCCTCTTTGCCTGGATGCCTTGCAATAAACTCTTTCTCAAAATCCTGGTGTCATGGCATTGACTTCTATGCTCATTGGCAATGAGCCCACTTGCTCAGTAACAGTGTTATACAAAAAAATTAAAGCTGAGTAATGAAATGGCTGTGGATGACATTATTTTAGGTTGAGGAACAGAGAAGGCCTTTGTGAAGGTGATCTTGGATTATCATATTTAATAAAGTAGAGACTGAGTTGTGTAAATATATGAATAGAAAGCTCTGAACCAGAAGGAACAGGAAGTTTAATGTCATTGAAGCTAACAGGCAATACCAAATTGAATATGCTCTCCATCTAGAAACCAGTGGCCATACACCCTTGTGAGCAGGTAACATTAGACCTGTAACTACTGACTTGCCTTCACTGCCTCTTGTGATGGAATTGATTAGACCTCAGTAATATATCACCCAGGGAAGATTTTGTCCAAAGACTAATAAACTTTTCAGTTTATGGGCCTTTCATTTTGGATAAAATCTTTCTTGACTTCTGGCACTCTTACTGTAGTAGGACGATTTTAGTGTTAACCTCACATTTTGCTCACTCAAACATAATATTAATTCTAGAATTACCACAAATTGATCCCAATTCTCACTTCTCAAGCAAAACAAAACAAGTAGAAACCCCTTGCATATTAATGTAACTGATGTCAAAATTTTTTCTTATCTATTATCTCAATTAATTCATTTTATTTTTTGCTAGGCAATCAAACATCTAATAAAACCCTTTAATATCTTTCTTTTCTCTTCTCTAGGTTGTTAAGCTCTGTAATTCTGTTTCTGGAGTTGTTGTTGTATAGTAATTCATTGCAACTCTCTTCCTGACTTGAATTCTGAACAAATAGAGAAAATAGAACAAAAAATCCAAGAGGTAGAGATTAACATTCATTTCAGATTTATGATTTATAAAGCTAATTTAAGGAATTTTAGTAAACCACATATTCTCATTAGATTTGCTAATTTTTCTTAGAAAGTGAAACTGATTTAAGAGTATTGTCTGTGGAGTGGTAGAGACTGTTTTATCTTGCCTCATGAAAGAGCAGTGTGTACTTGCCATCTAGGTCATGCTAAACCTAGTCTGAGATATATTTGCTCTGAAAGTCATTTATTCTCCTAGCTAAAATAATATTTAAGGTTTTAGAGTGAGACAGAATGAGTACCTCACTAGTTCCATCATCTGGAGAAGTTTCCCGTTTTTTTGCACAGTGTTGGAAAAAGGCAAACTGTATTCCCCAGAATCATGCTGCATTTAATTAATTGAGTCATGTAACTAACTAAGCAATCTGTGGCTGCTTATAGACTACAGGGCAGATAATCAGCATTTTATCAGGACAATTATGCTCCTAACTTCATGGAGTTATTCTCTTACACCAATCATTTTCTCTTTGCCTGTCCTCCTATGATCATTAGCTTTTTTTCCATAAAAGCCTTTAAAAATGGGTCAGGAAAGCACATTTATTGAATTAACTCCACCAAGGCAATGGTCAACCTCTTCATTTCCTTTCCAAATTTTGTTTAGTCATGCTGACCGGTGGAATTCACCAGAGGTTAGTCAGGGAAATCAAATAACAGGATAAACATCCTCCATTAAGTGCCAAAAAATTAAAATTGCCTCAATCTTAAATATAAGCACCTTCTGTTGTAAAAATTCTAGGGGGACACCTAATAAAAAGATAATTTTATTTGTGTATAAAGTTTAAATATGTTAAAATATAAAACCTTTCTACAATATCTTGTATAATGGGATTATTCTCAGTAAAGTATATCTGACACATGTAGGGTGTTTGTCTTCTTGTGTTTCTGTTCCCAACACTACAACACACAGTCGTTGCTGGGACAACAGATTCCCAAGTACCATCATCGATAATACTTTTGGAGAGAATCTGTTGATACTTTCTTGCCCTATCAAGAATATGTCTTGTAACCTGCATCTGAAAGCAAGTTACAATATACAATATAAGGTTAGAATCACAATATACCTGTGAGTGTAGTTATGCCCCCTCAGAGTTTGTTGGTTCTTGGCAGATGGCTTTGAAATAGAAAAATGAATCATTTAAATCCTTGGTCTTTAATCTTATTTGCACATTATCAACTGAGGAAATTTTAAGCAGCGCAGATGCTGGAGACAAATCCTAAGAATTTTTTATTCAGTTGATCTGGGATGCAGCTTAGATACTGACACTCTCACAAGGTCCCAAGTGATTGTAAAGGACATTCAGATTTGGGAATCACTAATTTACATGGTACAACTTCACCCTTATGGACATGCCAGCCCATTATTGAATTGTAATATCTTTACTTCACAATTTGAGTAAGAAATCATTTTTTCACATCCCAACTGTATGTAACATCATCTCAAAAAAGAATCCATGGTCTTATTTCCCAGAAGATGCCTGACAGTTCTACATATATTTGGTCTACTCAGAAGTTTATGCAGCATCAGACACCAACTGCTAGATTCTGATTACGAAATAATTCCTCTGATAAGAGTTCATTGAATACAGTGCAGAAAAGCAGTAGAGCCAATCACTCTAACATATCTGGGTGCATGTGTCTGGGCACCTTCCATACCTAAAGATTGTGTTTTAATATCATACTATCTAATTTCTATTTCTAAGAAGTTTTTCAAACACACTCACTATTTTTCATTCCTTCCTACTTCTTGTGAGAGCTTCTGGTGGAACATATCATTTTAGAAAGAGTTACTTCATTCTTTACTGGCAATTCATTGAAATAACAACCACAACCTTTTGCTCATGAGCAGTTATGCATGTGTGTGTATATGTGTGTGTACACAGGATTACTTCCATGTTATTTTGGTCATACTGCAATGGTCAGGAGAGTCCCCCAGGAATTTTGATGTGAAAACCTCTCACATCCCAAGTGTGCCATTGCTATGTCGCTAGGTATGTGACACCTCAGATTGTTTTCTGTGGTTTGTTTAGGGCTGTGGTAGGCAGAAATCTAAGGTGGCTCTTGATAAGCCCACTCCCTGGTGTACACACCGTTTATAATCTCCCCTTGAGTGAGGCAGGATCTGTGGATATGATGAGAAGTTACTCCTGTGACTAGTTTACATTATATGGAAAGGGGAAGGAATTTTGTAAATACACTATAAGATCCATAATCAGTTCACTTTAAGTTAATCAAAAGAGAGAATATCTTGAGTAGGTTTGACATGCTCAAGTGAATTCTTTAAAAAAGAGTCTAGATCTCAGAGAGGAAACAAGTCAGAGATACTCAAAAAAGCAGAGACTATCTCTCATTGCTGTTGAAGAAACAAACTGCCATGACGTGGGAAGGACATGTGGCCAGGCACAGCAGTTGGTTTCTGGGAATTGAAGGAATCAGTTCTATAGGCATAAAGAAGAATTCTGCCAATAACCTGTGAGGTTGGAAGAGGACTCAACCTCAGATATGACTGCAGTCCCAGTTGACAGGTTGATTTCAACCTGGAGAGGTCCTAAGCCCAGAAATTGTGAAATCATAAATTCAAGTTATTTTAGATGCTAAGATTGTAATTCTTTGCTACATAGCAATGAGAAACTAGTACAGATACATAAAAAAGTTTTCAAGTTAAGGAAAATATTTACAGTATTTTAGGTCAGAATAAGGTTAAGGACTCAAGGTTGACCTATTGGAAAAACTCTAAAAGTCTATCATTCTTCAATATTAAGGTTCAACTAAGTATAAGGCAGTGATTCTGATGAATATAATTCTGCAGATGCATTCTCCTGATGGCCTATATTTGGAGAGTAAATATAGGAAAGACCACTTTTTTTTCATTTATCAAAATTGCTTTCTTCAATCCAGCCTTTTCTTTAGTAAAGCCAATAATTTTATTCTCATCTATCTTTCTTCTGTATCCATTTCCTCAAATTGCTTCCAAATTTGGCATGGATAAAAGTGATTGACTCTTACATATATCCTTCTTAATCATTTGAAGAAAGGCTCTATAGAATGACCCACTTAAAATGTTGTATACTGAATTGAAAATTATATGCAATCTTTTAGAATTGAGTAATGAAAGCTCTTTATGTTCAATGGCATATGCGATATACTTGTATTTAAAGCAGTTGCAAATAATTTAGATTAATTATCAATATAATTATTTAGATAAATTTTTGTCTTAAAGCTAGTAGATGGGACAGAGTAACTTAAACATCTACACAAAGACGATGCAAGGAAGTGAGGGGATTGTGCTACACAGAGCAGCGTGATGGAAATGGAACAGGATGCAGATGGTCCACACGAGTGGATTCTGACCTAGGGAATCAGAGATCATACTGGATATGCATGAGGCAAGCATCCAGAATCCTGATAATAACAATAACAAAAGCTAAAACAATATAACAATGAGCACAACCAGCAAATGCTGAGAATGTGCATGCCAAGGTATGCTCAGCTGTATTTTCAGTCTGTCAGAAAAATTGCCATCACCATTTATCATTTGTGTCCAGTGAATGGAAATTTCACATTTGTTTTATGGTTAAATTATTTCACTATTAATATATATTACAATAAAATGATTTAAAAGCTTTACTAGAAATTTTAATAAGAATTTCAACAGAGCAAACACAAAATTTTATTACATATTTTTCTGGTTGAAAATTTATATACCTGAATGGGCAATGTCTTCAAACTGAAATCAACTGCTCATAAACTGTTTGGCATGAACATGGAACATACCAATTTTTTAAATTTTGATTCCAGATTTCAAAAACATTTCTTAAGGTGCTCTAGATTTTCATTACTTTTTGTTCTTCATCTTGCACTTGCATCTTCAGAATGCAGTGCTTTTTAAAACTTGCATGGCTCAGTTTTGGGGAAGAGAGCATGAGCATATTTTTTTAATCCTTAACTGGAAAACATTTTCATGTTTTGATTTATGAGCACCAGTTAGAATAATCAAAACAGTGAGTTTTCATTTCTATGTCATGTATTTAGAGTTTTTAGCTACTGTAAGTATGGTGCATACTAAGCAATCCAAGAATATTTATTAGGATGAATAAAAATGATAGAATAGTGTCAGGAAATAGCACATACAAATTTTTTTGCATAAACAATTTACTTAATCTGACCATGGCAAGAGTTAATTATATAACTAGGTCATACATATGGATATAGTAAGGTGAATAGAGTTCAGATTAGGAGCTAGAAATGAGATTAGGAGCTGGAAACGAAATGTTTTCTGTCCTAACATGACTCATTCTCCAATGGAAAAAATCCAAATAACACCTTTATGGTAGGCATCAATCATATTTAACACAACAATCTTGAGAAGTCTAAAGTGTACTTAGAAGTGCAGAGTTGACTAAAAAAATTCAAAAGAATTTTTGCAGCTACTAAAAAAGATAATTATGAAATGTATATGAAAATATATTTGTGAAGTGCCTACAATAATATATAAAATATATTTTTTCTATTTTTGGATTTTCTAAATATTTTCTAATGTAAGTATATTTAAAATAAAATAATTTTTCTAATTTATACATTTTTTATTGGAAATAAAATATATCAAAAGCATTTCTCTTGTAATAATGTCACAGGAAAGTCTATTTCCAAAAAAAAATCACCTAGTATATTTCCTGGAAAAAAAAATTTTTATTTGTTAAAGTTTTCAGAAAAGGCATACATAAACTATAAAATAAGTTTGACTTCTAAGGAAGCAAAAATGGAAAAAGACATTCAAGATGGGGTATACTGTAGTTTTTAGATTATCTCAGCCCACTCTTTCTTCAATATTAATTACTTATTCCCTGTATAAGTTCAACATTTGCCTTTGGCAAGACATGAAAATGGAAAAGGCAAACAATAACATCTTGAAAATGTAAAATGATCAATGAAGCTGTGATTAGACACGCAAAGTTAAACAAGTATTAATTTCATATTATATGTCTATATCAAGAAGCTTGATCCTCCCACTGCTTTAGTGAGTAATATGCAGTAAAGGAAGGCAGAAAGTATGGCATATTGTTTAATACCGTAATAATGACTTTGCATTGTAATTGAAATTCTTTTAAATATATTTCATGTTCCACAAATAATTTGTTTGCCTTATAAAATTCCAGGTTCTTGTTTTAGCATTTCCTTACACCCTCGATGGCACTTAAACAACTGCATAAGTTACTAGTGCTTGTTGAACTACCACCGCATATTTTTCTACATATGAAGATGATCTTATTTCCATAGGGCATTTAAAAATAACTAATTAATTCATTTTGTCCACAGCTAATAAGTGTGTTAATGGCACATTATTCATATTAATTCTGCTATTTAAAAATTGAATTTATTACAGACATTAGGACCTGTTAAGAGCTTTTCTCTGCACGTAAAAATCAAAGATGGTTTTTATTTTAAGAATTAAAATATACTGATGTTTTCCATAAGAAAATATATTATCCACAATGAAATACAATCTCTTGGTTTTACATTTCCAACAAAATATTTTAAGGTTTATTTTTTCTCAATTGAAAATGAGAAAAATATGGGATATTTTATGCAAAATTCCACAATAATCACATTATGTTTGTTTAGACAATTTTAAACATTTGCTTTCTAAATATAAGTGATAGCCCTTCTTGGTCTTTATTCAGTCAAGTGAATAGTCAATAACTAGGATTCTTAAGGTTTGGGAGAAACATGAATTTCTTTTTTTAACACTTTACTTAGAAGAGAAATTAATTGATTGTTCCTGATTCTAATGTGCATTAAATTCAATAGGACAGTTTCTTGTGTTGTTTTTTTCTCATTTTTCTTTAAGTAAATTTGTAAGAGAGCTTGGTAAGAAATGTGTCAAACTTTTCTGTGGAAAGAACAGATTCAAATTGTAATTGATTATTTTGAACCTCTCTTTATTCCATTGAGGATCTTTAGTATCTCAAGTTAAACTTTTTAATCTTTAACAAAATGATTTTCTTTAGTTGGAGGTTTCAAGGAGGTTCATTTTGAAAGTCATAAATGTATATAAGATATTTAAATAAATGTTTCATAAATTATGTTTCAAGTGATGTTAATGAGCTCCTTGAAAATGCCTGGGAACAGTAGATCAAAATAAGAGTGCATCAGAACACAGAAACAAATAAGTTAAATTTACTATAAATGTATTTCAGAATTCTTATTGTTCTCATTAATTTTATTGTAACATAATTATTTCTAAATTGATTATTTCTAGATTTTAAAGGGAAGAGTTATAGAAAGTGATCTTAAACTATTTAATTTTTTTAAATTTTATTTCAACATTTCCAATTTGTTAAATGTAAAATCTTATGCATATCTAAATAAGAACACTTATTGGTATTTATTTCATCTTCAAAACATAAAAATATAATATGGATGATTTTTTAAATTAGCTACAATTACTCAAAGTATATTCTGGTATATTTTCCTCCACTTCTACTATTTGCCAATGTTTAAGCTTTGATACAGAGGTAACAAAAAGATGGTAAACAAGAAAGAAAATACCCACAAATCATTGGCCTATCAAAATAATACGTTCAGTTAAATTTTTTCATTAGGTATTTATTCAATTATCCAACAAATGCTTATATGACTTTTTGAAGAAATAGCTAAGTGTCTGACACTGAGGTTTTACTGATGAAACAGCCTTGTTCCAGAATTCTTGGAGCTGATTATATGGTAAAGCTGCTGTGTTGGTTAATTTCATGTGTCAACTTGATTAAGTTACGGAATCCAGTTGTTTGGTTCAAGCAAACACTGGCCTTATTGTTAATGTGAGGATATTTCATTGATTTAAATCATTAGTTAGTATTTGCATCTATGGCTGATTCCATCTACAATCAACAAAGACAATTGCCTTCAGAAATGAGAAAATATCATTCAATTAATTGAAGCCCTTCAAGGGAGAACTAATGAGTTCAGCAGTTAGAAAGGAAGAAATCCTATCTCTGCTTCAGCCAGCAAGGTTCCCCTGGGGAATTCATTGTTACCTTTATCGAAGTTTCCAACTTGTGGCTTCTCCTGGGGAATTCAATGTTCCCATCAAGTTCTTAACTTCGGGTCTGCCCTGTGAAATTTGGACTTGACAATCCCAAGGTTGCATGTGCCAATTCTTTTACGCTCTTTCTGTATACACACACACACATCACATGCATACTGTATGCATACTGTATGCGTGTGTGTCTGTATCCTTGAAAATCCTGACTAATAAAGTTGTTGATCAGTTTAAGCAATGATCATTCACCACTGATTATTATGTATTCAGGGAATAACTTATGACTTCCAAATGCATCTTTATAATCCCATATATTTACCTATCTCTAGTAAATCATTCACTATATTACCCATTTAAAAATTCATTCATTTTTTCATTCATGCATTAAACATCCACACATTACATAAACTTTTCAGCCTACTCTACAGAAAGCTATAGATTAAGATCTAGGAAACTGTCCTAAGTGCTCAATATCCTAATTACATTTTGTGTTATGGAAAGGGATGTCTTTGCCATATGTATTTCCAGATTTTAATCATCTTCATTATAAAATTGATAACATTTCTGATACATGTTTCATGATATCAATCATATTTATTTTGAGTGGTCATATTTAATACATTGTTACACTTAAATAGGAACTTTTCCAGTAGGTTTATATTCTCAGAGATTTTTTAATTGCTTCTGTTGTTAGTGACTCAGTTATAAATCGAGAATCTATTTGTTGTCTATATGGCTTAAAGATTTTAAATAATATAAAAACTGTGGTACACTATCACTTTGGTGGTCTGCCATGAACCATGCCTTCTGGCATTTTCATGCCTTTTTTAGTCATCTCCCTTTGAATATGGACTAGCCTAAGCTTGCTTTCAAAAATAAGACAGTGACATTGGTATAATTCCTGACAGAAATCTTAAGAAAGCCTAGCAACACATGCTTTTTTACTTCATACCATATATGAAGTCCGATTCCCCTGAGATGGCTGTGCTGGGAAATCTAGCCATAAATCTAGCCATATTTAAAGAGCACAGGAAGGAAAACTTAGACCCCCAGCTGACCCCAGCTAAATTTCCCAAAAACAGCAAGGGCCAATTTGCCAGTCATCTTCTATGGATTACAGGATCCCAGCCTCAGAGGTGATGGCAACGACCGATTATTTCCTGGTAAGCCTGAAACCTTAAATGATTTTGGAGTCCTTAATGAGAAAGGAATTCATCATATCTATAGATATTGCAGATAAAATTTAGTGAAAAGAGATTTTTTTGCATGTGTTTTTGTTTGTATGGTTGGTTGGCTGAATTACTAACATTAGGATATGAGAGTATGTAATAGAGGTTTAAAAGTCCAATCATGTATTCATAAAGAAAATTATAGGTGGATGATTATTTTCAGACTTCATTTGTTGCCCAATTTCATGTGGTCACAGGGTTTATTTGGCTAATTAAGATGTCTTGCTGCATCTATGTAAATAATACGGCCCAAACATGAGAAGATAAGCTCTTTTGTGCAATCAAGAATGATCTTTGGAAGTTGTTATTGAAATGGGAAGTTTTTGAAAAATAAATATTTAAAACATACTTATTTTAAAATACTTAGGCTAAAGGTCGGGTTCATATCCTTTCATTGTCATTCTGGGGAATTGTTAAAAAAATCTCATCCAAGCATTTATTAATTACCTTCTGTTTGACTCTACTGTAAGTCATATACATCCTTGCTGTGTATTATATATTCCAGGGTGTGTTGAATACAATTCATGGGAGAATGGCTCTTAGCCAATCTGGCTATATTTATACCCCAAATCTATTGCTATCTTTTTCACTTTCAATATATTCTGTAATATATCCTTCATTTAGTTATGATTTCAGCATTAACAGATATCAAAAGAAGGCAGAAAAAATGGAAAAAGGCCCTCATTTTCTAAACTGTTCTCCATGATCAGAAATGTTAAAGTTTTCCCAGAAAAACCACCACCCTTATCTAACCCTACCAGTTTTTCACTTGGGTCTTATTGGCCAGAACTAGACTTACTGTGACTCTTATCAAAAAGCTATCCAGAGTATTTGCTAATAAGACTGACAGTTTGGTTTATACCAATTTGTGATCTATTTCCACAAGCTGGGCCCAGTATGACCCTGAAAAAAAATTCAGATTTTGTTAGCAAAGGTGGGTAAGAACAGGTATTGGTTAGACAATTACCAGTTTGTTGTGGTCTATCACTTTGGATACCCAAGATGCATACATATGTTACATTCTGTAAATTTACTTCATGGGGCATGCATTCACTCACATTCACTTCAAAGTAATCAAGTTTCATCCATTTTCTTCTTGGGTTCCATTATCTCCATTAATACTTGATCCCATAAAATCTAGAAGTGGCTCCATATATGGCACACTTGAGGCAAAAAGGCATGCTATCTTTCCTAAGCATCACTGATATGTCATGATTAAGATGGAATATTACAACAGCAATAAACACACCTGTTCAGAACGGGGAATTTAAAAAACTTCTAGTAGTACATTTCAAATTCAGATTAACAAGAACCACAAAATGTCACTGCAATAGCAGCGGATTTGTTTTCTTGGTAGATCAATTTGCCAGCTTCTGATTCTATCCTCTGTGATGACCTCTTTGTTCCATTATCCTCCATGGCTACAACTAAGATTGACCTTTAGAGGGGATATATAACTTTCACAGGGGTGGGTGAGCAAGTCTTACATGGTAAATCCATTCTAACATTCCAATGTCTCTAAGCCTTTGGATCCCCTCATTTCAGTATATCAGGCAGTGCATTAACCTCAGTTAATGTCAGTCATCTTGTGATCCATGTTTCAGCTACCCATCCGAAAAAATTGTTAGAGCCCTTTCAAACACTTCAAGCTACAACATTTAATCCGGATTCTCTACTAGTGGGCCCATATCAATAAATTCAGCCTGATCCAAGTTTATATTCCTTCCACCATTATGCCACACCTTAAAATCCATTCCCACACATATTCCTCTGATATTTGCCTATACAAATTGGAAAACTCATGCAGTTCTTTTGTAGTATAATATACTTCATGGGTTACACTTTGCACTTCACCTTTGGGAGCTTATTGTGACTGTATTTATAGATCTGGAAGAAAAGAGAGGTATTGGGGATGGGTAAAGAGAAGTATTAGAAGTGTCTTATAAGGAAATTACCTCAAGGCATTCCATTGCAGTTTCACCTAAAGAGACAGGATTACTCTCTTCATGTGGGAGTTGGATGGCACACTCCTTGGGACAAACTGGATGACAGGTGGCAGACTCCTTGGGGCACACTGCTGGTTGGGTTACCAGCAGTGGTTGGGTAGTCTCTCTCCTCAGGGCAGGCTGGAATTCGGGTGTCCATTTCCTCAAGGCAGGCTGGAGCTTGGGTGGCCGTCTTAATTTCCGATTCAATGGAATCATTGTTGTTTCCTGGTGGGAGCATTCCCATTTTTGGAACTAAGGCCTGTAGACCAGGAGAGCTTAAGTTTGCTGAGACAGGATGTAAAATATTTTCTAGTGGATTACTAGGGGTAATAGGGAGTAGTAACACTCTCATTTCCATTCTTTGATTCCTGGACCCATGAATCCTGGCTATGGGAGAAACAGCATCATGGAACAGCATGGTCATGGATAAAACATTCAGAACATACACGGAGGGTAGTTTGGAAGAAGTATTGCATGCAGGGAAGGAGGATGTGGAGTATGTGGCTATTCCAGTTAGAACAAATTGCTGCCCTTTCCGTGATGGAAGTGGTCCAATGTAATAAACCTGCCAGCAGGTAGCAGACTGATCACCTCAGGGAATGGTGCCATATCCGAGGCTGAGTGTGGGTCTCTGCTGCTGGCAGATTGGGCTCTCAGCAGTTACTGTAGCCAGGTCAGCCTTGGTGAGAGACAGTCCATTTTGTTGAGCCCATGCATAACTTCCATCCCTACCACTATGGCTACTTTGTTCATAAGCCCATTGGGCAATGACAGGAGAGGCTGGGAAAGAGAATGGGTCATCTTATCCACGTGATTATTAAAATCTTCCTCTGTTGAAGTCACCTTCTGCTGAGTATTCACATGAGACACAAATATCTTCATGTTTTTTGCCCACTCAATAAGGTCTATCCACGTATCTTTTCCCCAGACCTCTTTGTTACCAATTTTCCAATCATATTCATTCAAAGTCCCTGACTATCCAGCCAAGCCATTGGCAATATACTATGAATCCGTGTACAAATACACCTTTGGCCGTTTCTCCTTCCAAGTAAAATGAACAATGAGGTGCACTGCTCAAAGTTCCATCCACTGGGAGGATTTCCACGCACCACTGTCTTTCAGGGACAACCCAGAAAAGGCCTGCAATGCCATAGTTGTCCACTTTCAGGTGGTATCTGCTTATCATGCAGAAACATATACAGTAGAATTAAGACAATGCTTGGCAATTAGATAGAGACAAAGACAGTTGGCTATTTTTCATTCGTTTGAGTATTTAGAAATACAGAACTTCTCAATTTTTTAATTTATGTGTGAAAACAAATAGTTTAAATCATTTCTGATAATCTGTATCAAAAGCACACTCCAAACAAATTTTACAATCAAAGAAGTATTAAAGCAAAAATGTAGTTAAATTATCTAGCATAAAAAATTTTAAAACCTTTGATATAGATGTCTAAGTAAAATTAAAGGTTATACATATTCAAAGCTTTAAATATATCAACTAGAACACACTTAAATAATTATTTTACTGTCACCTTTTCCTTGGTGATCCTAAAATGATTTTTCCATAGCAGGCTAAGGAAATTTCTCTCATTTGGAAAGATGGAATTTTTAAGTGCCAACAAAGACACCATGTTGAAGTGACGACTAATATTGAAAATTCCCAATTTAATTCATGAATATTTTGATAATTGGATAGGAATAAAGCAACACTTCATATTTTAGAGCATATTGTGAGATATAATCTGCTTTATGCCAAGGAATGTCCAATTCTAATTAGCTTAGTTACAGAATAAAATTCAAAATATATAACCTTTGTTTCAATTATCTTGAGAATAAAAGATGGAGGGAAGACCATTTTGAGAAGGTTAAGCAGAAACCAGCTCATTTCATTGAGCTTGGCCGTGGACAAACCTTTTTTGGCAACAGCTTATGACATCTATGTATTTTGGAGGGTTATTCTGCTTGGGTTTTTAAAACATTTCAGAAAGTGGAATCTCACCATTAAGGGCTGAGAAATAATAAAAATATCTTATTATCTCTTAATATTAAATTGAATAGGAAAATAAGGAGGGTTTCTTGATAAACCCTTCTGATGGAAGCCTGTCACTTGACATTCTGAATCTTTCCTTTGGTGCTTTACAAAAATAATCTATTAATTAACTTAAGTCATTCAAGAAGATCTTGTCCTCTATTATTTAACCAAAAATGTATCCTTAACAGAGCCATATTGTTTTAGACCAAATATAGAAAGATATTTTAAAGCATTATTTGAGGATAAGTTTGCTTTTCACATCTTTAGAGTCAAAGAAAACCCAAGACAGTATGGAGAAATTAATTCATTTTATCACGGGCAGCTCATTCACTATTTCCATCCCACCCTCCCTACCCTTTATTTTCCAACCTCCACTATTCCCCTTTGTGGATTGGCCCCAGCTGTATATATTCAGAAAGTATGCAAATTTCTCATCCTTTGTTGTAATAGTCTGTTACATTTTTTGCTGTTTGATTGCTGACAGCTTTTAGCTTCACTCCTCTCTTTTCCCTTTCTGCTTCACATCTGGGCAGGCTGATAAGAAAGCCCAGGAGCTCCTTCCTTTGGCACTGACAAGAAGTTCAAACTATGCAAACCCCTGCCCTGTGTGAGAGGAACCTTATGCCAGCCAAGTCAGTCTTCTTTCTCTGCTTTCTCAAGTTATTTTTGGAGCTGCTTGGGAGCTTCCCCTGCTCTCCACATAAAGCCTCATTATGTGGGTCATAAATCACTTCACATCCTCTTGGTGCATGTGTGGCATCATCAGTCTCAACATCCGAAAAAATTTTGCTAAGTTTAGCTTTGTAAGAGTTTCATAAAGATGAAGGTAACTAACAAGACCAAAATAGACTTTTTGTACTAAAGACACTTTGTAGTTAAACATTTTTACTATGATTGAGAATAGAGAACATAAACTAACAAAACAGTTTGCAAAAACAACTCTATTTCTAGTGAAAGCAATTCTCCAAATCATTTTTTTGGACAGCATATCTTCATTTTCCATATAAAAACATGTTTGTTTTAATAAAGTGTTTGTAGACATGATTAAAGAAGGTGTTAAACTAGCTATCAGTTGGCTTTGCTTCGTGACAATGTGACTGAGTCCAGAGGAAAATATTCCCCCAGCATAACTTTATAGGAGAACAACTTTGTGAGTGAGCCCTAGAATCACAAATAAATTAGAATCAGAGGGACAATGATTAAATACAAGCACTTTGGGATTTAGAAGTGGTAATTTTGAAATCAGTGTTTTAAACAGTTTTTCAATCGGTGTTTTTCAATTAGAATATAGAAAAATGAGAGTATCGACTTACTTTTTAAATCTTCTGAATGTGTTCTTAAAGAAGGGTTGTTTGGATATCTAGGAGAAAAAATTTTTCATAGATATGAATTCTTCAAATAATGCTATCCTCAAATTGTGCCATTACTTGAAGATGCCTCAGAACAATGGATCTAGAGAATGGAGGATGATTCCTAAAAGAGTCTTCTTTATGGAAGGCTTTATTATGAGAAAACTAGATGAGTCTAATTCAGCTATAGAGCATGAACTATGGATGGAATGACTTTTTATATGCATACACTGGCACAAAGCAAATATTGTAATAAAGTGAATCACACAGATTTTTTGATTTCCCAGGGCATATAAAAGTTATGTTTATACTATACGGTAGTTTTTAAAGTGTGTAATATAATTATGTCTAAAAAAAAACAATGCACATACCTTAACTAAAATGTGACACAGAAACACAGAGTGAGCACATGCTGTTGGAAAATTGGCAATGATAGACTTTTTCTAAGCAGGGTTGCCACACACCTTCAATTTGTAAGCCTGCAATATATATGTGAAGCACAATAAAAAGAGATGCAATAAAATAAGGTATGCCTGTATCATATTATAATTTATTACACATTATATACCACATATATTTTCTATTTCCATGATATATATTATCTACATGTATACATGCAATATACATTCATAAAGTTATATTCATACACTGCAGTGCCAGTTACAATACTGTATTAATTTCTTAGGGCTGCAGTAACAAATTACCAGACTTCTTGGCTTAAAACAACAGATATTTATTCTCTCACAGTTCTGGAGGACAGAAGTCCTAAATCAAGGTGTCATCAGGGCCATGCTCTGAAGACTCTCAGGAAGAGTCTGTTCCATGCCTCTCTCCCACTTTCCTGTGGCTTCTGGCCAGCCTTTCTATTCCTTGTTTGGTAACTATAAGTACTCCAATCTCCATCTCTATACTTACATGACTTTCTTTTCTGTGTCCAGATCTCCCTCTCCTTTCCTTTATAAAGATATTGGTCATTGGATTTAGGGTCCACTCTAACCCAATATGACTTCTTCTTAACTTATTGAATCCACAAATATCCTATTTTCAAATAAGGCCACAAACATAGGTATTGAGAATTGTGACTTGAGCAAATATTTAGAGGAATACAATTGTACCCACTACAGTTACTGTCATGGACTAGTGTTAATTAATAATGCACCTTTGCCACAATAATCAAATCCTTTGATTAGAAGTAATTAGTACTGTGCTTCTTAGAAACACATCACAGATCTGTATTTGGACTGTGGGTCATAGCACAAAGCTATAAAATTGCTTGGAATTCCAGTGTTCTATATTAATTTCACTTAAAATGTTAAATTTAGCCCATACAGTGTCCATGATTTTTCTAATATAATATATTCATTTAAATAGTTACCAGGGCTCTTTTTTTTTTTTTTACCATGCCCCCATGGATAATTTCTGAAAGGCTGTTCATTGAATGTCTTACTTTTCTAAAACCAGACTGAATTCAAAAAGAATTGACACTAAATATTACAGTCAGTATTTTTTTTTATAATTTTAAGTAGTATATATTTATCTTCTGTTTCTTTATCTATAAACATTATACAGTATTCCTTGATACTTAAATGAAGGATGTAGCACCCCCTAAATTTCACTACCACCCCATCTTCCATCAGCCACCTTAAAAAAACTGTTCAATATAGTACTAACTTTGCAACATTAAGATCAATGGCAGACCGATTCTTTCATATCTCTAATTTTATATTATATCCATAGTTTGATGCTAAAATTGAAAGTAAATTAACATATTTTACAATTTTAATGTTTATATAAATATGATCCGTGGAAGAATCAAGAGGTGTGTTTGAATATTTATGGAAAGAAATGTTTTATGGCCAGTATCACTAAAACTGGAAAAATACATAAGGAAATGGTCCAATGGTTTTATGGAATGGAAAAAAGGGTGAGCAAATTGCAATATATTTATTGCCTTCAATATCCCTTCACATTATTAGGTAATCCTGCTTTTAATTGTGTTAATTATTACAAGAAATATATTTTCTCCTTTGTGATACTTTTCTCAAAGCTTATAGACTTCCTGTCTGAAATCCTTGCCTTCTAATCCTATAGCAGAGTTTGTTTATTTTCATTGCCTTCTTAGATTGATCAGACAATTTTTTTTAATTCCTTTTTATTTCTGGATTCTATTTTTTCTATTTTAAAGGATTTATCCTCAAATGACTATTTCAAAATATGTGTGAGAAACATATATGAGTCCTTGCCTGCTTAAAAATTACTCTATTTTACTTTCAAAACAATTTATATATGTCTAGGATAAGAAATTCTAGTTTCAAAACTATTTTATTTTTGGTCATTGAAAACTTTGCTTGATTTAGTTTTAATACTTCTGATAGAAGTCTGATGTTCATTTGATTCTTGTTCCTTTGTCATTAACACACACACTTTTTCAGAGTATTTTTCAGGATTTTCTCTTCATGCCTTGTGTTCAGAAATTTCCTGTAGATTTCTTAGAGGAATTGAGGCATGACTTATCCATATTATCAAAGAGATGATTGGTTTTGCCTTTTTTAAGCTCTGCTAAAATTTTTACCAGTTTTATTTTTTTATTAGTTTCTTCCTTCTATGGTCCTCCTCAACCCAATTCTATTTTCCTAAAACATCTACTAGCTGTGTGATGAAATCCCTGGAATTAGCTAATTTAACATTAACTTTTCTCTTATATATTCCTTTTTAAATATCTTTTAAAAAGGAATTCCTGGGATATTTTTAAATGTTATAATTTCTTCTAGTCTTTATTTTTTGGTGTTTTTATTTGAACAATGTATTTATATATTATATGAAATCTTTTTTCTTACTCAATTGCTCCATTTTCATAGTCAGCATTTTTCAAAACTTTGCTTTTCATCCTACAACTGTATTTCTTCATAGATCCTTTCAGATGGTTATTTATGAATACATTTAGAGTTTGATTGATATTGTTGGGTCTTCTCTGCTTTTGCTAGGTTCTTTTCTGAATGAAAGCATATTGCTGCTCATTTGTATGTAATTATACTTTGGCAATTTTAAATTTATGGTGAATTAGCAGACTCCTTCCCTCATACCTCCATTGAACCCAACCATAGCTACCTTTCACCCTGGAGCCTTATCCCTTCTAAGGATGACTGCAAAAAGGATTTTCAGACTATGGAAAAATTATGCTACTGGATAAGTTAAGTATGAAAACAGCACAGTGAGAATGGCCAAACAGTACAACAATTTTAAGACTACCTTTTGATCAATCACTTTAATTTCTGAGCCTATTTTCTCTGACATCCTCAGGAACTGAGCATTGAGTGCTCTTCCACAGACCATAGCTCATTCCTATGAAAGATTTCTCTGTTTCTGAGTTGTGACTTTCAGAACCGAGGTACGTGCCCACAATATCAGTATGATTTCAGCTGCCTTTATTCTTTCCGTGTTCTATTAAAATAGATGATTTACAGGGAATCTTTCCCCCTGCAATCAGAATTTTTGTGAATATATTCACTTTTCTAATCCTCCTCTTTCAACTGTTTTTCAGAAGGGAAAGGAAATGTGTGCTTAGTCACCATCTTCAAATAGATATCTCCACCTCAAAGGCAGCTCACATTGAAAATATCTTTTGCAAAACCTTAAATTAAAGAACAATATCATGATATTATATATTTACTTAGCCTTGTGACCTCAATATGTTTGGAGGAGATTATGATGTTACCAGATTTTTAAAATAAAATTTAATTTTTAGAATTGCTTTAGATTTACAGTAAAGTAGTTAAGATAGTACAAAGACTTCTCATACAACCTGCAAGCACTTTCTCCCATTTCTAATTTCTTATATTAATATGATACATTTGTTACAATTAATGAAACAATATTGATACATTATTATTAAGCAAAGTTCATATTTTGAGATTTCCTTAGTTTTTACCTAATATCATTTTTTTCCATGCCAGAATCCCATCCACGATACCACATTACCTTTAGTCACCTTGTGTCTTCAGGTTCCTCTTGGCTGTGACAGTTTCTGAGACTCTCCTTGCTTTGATGACCTTGACTGTTTTGAGGAAGACTTACTGGTCAGATATTTGGTAGAATGTCCCTCATTTCATCATGATTCAATTGGGGTTATAGGATTTTGAAGGATACCAGTTTAAAAATCATATATCTATACCAATTTCAATTTTTTTTTCCTCTACATTCTACTTATATTAATCCAAACATAATTAGTAACTTTTGCATCTAAGGTTTTTTATTTAATTTTAGCTCTTCAACATTTGGTCTAAAATGCTTCTAAATATTGCCTTAAATTGCACAGTTCCTAGCTTGATTACCACTTTAAGCAAATTATATATTTTTTATTGGTTAAGATGTACTCTTAGTAATTTTTGATTGCTGAGACTATGTAGATACAGTAGCTGCTCTTGGAAAATGTTCTCTGTATCTTTTTTTTTCCCCTAGGAAATGTCTACTACTGGGTGACTTAGAGGTTATTTATAGAAGTTTCTAGTTTTAAGTGGAGAAAATGATGACCTCCATGTTGAGTGTTATCCAGGAGTCCTTTCCCCATAGACTGCTCTTTATAGCTATTTCCAAACTTCTACTTTTAAATGCCCCCCCCAAATGTAGCAGTTGCTGACTTTTATTTTTCTATCAAAATAATATACTTAGACATCTTTTTAAATAAATATTTTTCTCACTATAAATTTCCTTGCTTATTTCTGTGACAACCTTTTTGAAAATATGGAAAAGTGAGGGACAATAAAAATTACCTTAGCACCTAGAAATATGCCCTGGATACATATTTTAAATACACATGTACAGAATTTACACATGTGTTCTATGTATGTATGCATGCATGTATGCATTTACCCTTACATATATATGTAAGAATATAAATACATTCAAACTCATGCATATGTATATATAATTTAGGGTCATTTTCAATGTCAGCTTTCTTAAGCCTTCTTTTTCATATAACATTATTACTTCTTTTGTCCCTTTATTAAACATTCTTCAATAGCTTCATTATTAAGTACTAATAGTTACACAATATATCATTATAAAGATAAGCTATTTTGTAGGAAAAAATATATTCTTTCTATTTTGTTCTTTTAAATAATGTAGTAAATAATATTCTTCTAAGTATATTTTTGGCATAGATTCCCAGAAATGAGCTTAACTTCACAAAGAACAACAATTTTAAGAACTTAAAATTTCAACAAATTGCATTTGGCAAAATTCATAAAAATTTTTTATACCACCATGATTGCCCATCTCTCTTTTGCATCTTCAGTTTCTGATTAATTATAGGATAACTCTCTTCAGAATACAGCCATTCTCCAGTGTCTTCATCTGAAGAGAAATGATTCCTTTAACTTAAAGCCACTTTTTAACTCTTGACTCATTTATCTGCACATGTTCTCCCTCCCCCTTCAACACACATTAACACAGAAAAAGAGGGAGACATAGAGAGAGAATAATAAATATTTGCTCTTTCATTAATTCAACAATTAGTTACTATGAACTGCTACCAAATATTCTTATATTCATCACTTCTAGATCTTCACATCCTCTTGACCCCACAGCAGCAAATGATTCAACATGCTGGTCACGTTTTCCATCTGTAACCAAGGGTCACCCCTCTCTCTGGTTACTACAAAGCCTGCCTTCCACAGCCCCTGCTGGTTCACTCTGCTCCTGAGTGCCATGTAGCCCTATATACAGTGCTGTGTCCTCCTCTCCCAGACTGTGGAAATATATGACTAGTAAATTCTTGCTGATCTCATCTGCCCAGTGTTGAAAGTCCTGTGTTCAACCATCTCATTTAAGGTGAAGGATCCTTCCTTTACCAAAACAGAGTAAACAGGAATTGGTCAGAACAACTGGCATTATAAACAGGATGGTCAGAAGACATCTGGATGGCTTTCACTCATTGCCCTTTGCTAATTAACTTGTTCCTGATAGGCAAAATCAGCCTGGGACAGAACTGCTAATTGCTTGCTAGCTTGCACTTCAGTTTATCTACACTCTGTGACTCTCAGGTGCTGCTGTCTCCTTGCACCCTAAAGTGTCATTCCGGCCCTCAAAATGAGAGCTATTGTTACTTGACTATATACTGAATGAAATGTTATCGGGTGTAGCCTGTATCTGGCGGGTGGGCTCTGTGATTCCTGTGGCAACTTCTAAGGAAGGGGAACCATCAACAAGCTCACACAGGAGAAAACAGGAAGTTGACCTGTCAATATGGTCTGGGGGCAGCAATGACATAGAGTCTTAACCAATTGGCATTTGCTGGGGGTCAGGCTAGAGCTCACGAGAATAAAGATGCTCCAGCTGAGTGACTAGAGATGGATTTCTTAGGGCAATCACTGGGCCATCATTCTGGAAGGTGTCCTCCTCCCATCCTCTCCTTGGGCCTGGTGTTGACCTCCTAGTAGTTTGCAGAAAGTTAGAGTCCTAAGCCACCAATAAGGGAAGAGTAAGAATGGCTCCCTGAATATGAGAATCCCTTTTAATTTTTTGTAACATTTATGTAATTTAAATCTTCTTTAAAATTTAATTAAAAATTAATTATTAAAAAAAGAAGAACAAGAATGGCTCCCTGATTACCGTGTATGTGTAGTTGCTGTTCAGGCAAGAGTATGGACCCTTGCACAACTCTTGTGCTCCTGCTTCCATTGCTGCTGCCATATTTCTAGGCCCTCAAGAATATCCAGGTGCATGTTCATGGCAGGCCCTGACCCTGGCACAAATTTAATTTTTTTTTTTTTTTGTAATTGGTATTCAACAGCTCACCTGATGCAAAAGCCCTACTCACTGGGCCTGAGTTTGGTTTACTACAGCTGCTTACCAATATACCAAGGGGCTAATCTAGTGATTACAAGGCTTGATGGCCTCCACCTTGGCTAGACACACAATGACCTTAATGGATATGGACCTTGACTTTGGAGAAAATTGACTGATATTTCTACAGGGAGAGGATGGCTGCCTATAAGGCAGTCCAACCCACCCAAAGCCCTTTTCCCCATAACTACCCAGAAAGCCCACACTGCAAGTGGTCACATATTGACAGAAATGGAAAAAAATGACTGTATGGCTAGAAATCCAAAACAGGAATAAAAGAAAATAAGAGCTGGGTAAGAATCCCATGTGGTAGGAAGGGACAGAGTCATAGTATTAGATGGTTTCACACCAAAAACTTTTAGGTTATGGGTTCGACATTCTTCCATTGGACACTGACTGCTTATACTACTATTGCAACAAAGATCCTAATTGTCAGAATTATGGGGGAAAACATCATGGTACCCCTGAGGCAGAGTGAAGGGGTTTATTCACCTCAGCTTTTCCTTGGGCCCAAAACCATATAGTCATAGCCATGGAGGAGTTCCCTACCCTGATGTTACTGAGGTGAACCTCTCTGGAGGTAGACATTTATAAATCTGAGCAGAGAAAAGAGGACCTTTCCCCCTGAAGTATATCAAGTGAGAAAAATAAACAAACAAACAAATAAATAAATAAGGCATGGAGGAAGAAATAAATCTGGATATAATGGGAGGAAACAACTAAATAACTTTTATCAGAAAGCTAAGTATGGAACTATTACATGACCTGGCAATCCCACTTCTAGGTAAATACTCAAAAGAAATGAGATCAGGAACTCGAACAGATATTTACAAATTGATGTTCATTGTGGCATTATTCACAATTGCCAGAAGATGGAAGCAACTCAGTTGTCCATTCATCGATGAATGGGTAAGCAAAATGTGGTATATATATACAATGGAACATTATTCAGGCATAAAAAGGAATAAAGTTCTGATACATGTTCATGATGCATCTGATGTTAAATCTGTTAAGAGTGAATGACACCTCATGATGGATTACTGGAAATTTAACACTTTGGTTCCATCTGTTAAGACCCCTTACCTAATATCCAATATTATTGACATTGTTGACTCCATTCAATCAGTGACTGGTAAATATTTTGCTCTTATAAAATTGCTAAATATGTTCTATTCAGTGGCCATTTCAAAAGCTTCTCAGATGCAATTTTCCTTCACCACCAAAGGGAAATATTTTTGTTTGGCTATCCATGGGGCATCTCAGCAGCCTTGTCACTACACACAACTTTACAGACAAGATCTTAATTTCATCCACCATTCTCAAGGAACATAGTTATGACATTACATTGATGACAACTTACCACTAGGAGATTCATTTGGCACACTCATTAAGGACATAATATTCACAAAAAGGTCACAAAAGGGGATGAGCCATTGCCCCTCACTGATTGCAAGGCCCTGACTCCTTGGTTAAATTCATGAAAATTATCTGTAAACCAAGGGCCGCCCCATCTTCTGACACTATTAAAAAACAGCTAGTTAAGCTTTCAGCATCCATAACCTCTTTTTGGATTGCTTGGGTTCTGGAGGCAGCATATTCCACATTTACAAATGTATTTAATTTCACAGATACTGTTACTTGTATATCACCTAACTTGAATGTAGCCCCTCTGACAAAAGACAATAGAATAGGTCCAAATTGAAATTTTACAGGGACTCACATTAGTGGCCTCAGAGACTCCTTCACTATAGAGACTTTAGAAATCTTCTCGCATACCAACTTGAAGCACTCATGAGTGCTATAAGTTTTCCATGGGCTTCTAATATAAGAAACTTCCATTCCATTCTATACACCATTACATTAGTAATTGCTGGCCACATACTGGAATCTTCTGGAAACAGAGGCTCTAACAGAGTCTATGACCATTTGTACCTAGATGCCCTTTATGCCTTGAGTTAGAGAAACATCCCCCCACAAACTTAGCATATCTCTCTAGGATACAGGATAGAGCCAATCTGGATCCTCTGTCATGTCCCACTTCCAGGAGGAGGTGACTTCTCCTCTCTTCCATCCCTTACCAGATGTCATGGTGCTAGATGAGGTCATCTCTTTCCCATACCTTTTGGCTACCTTGGTAGTCCCTTGGTATCAAATTATTGAACAGCAGTGGGAGTTTGTATACTGTACAGATGGGTATGGCCACCATCATAAGTGATGGAACTCAGTGCATTGTTATTTCATCCATCCCTTAACCAGTGAGTGCCTACAAAGAATGGGATTGAAGGGTCAGCACAATTGGTCAAACTTCAGGCAGTCATCTTAGCACTGTACGCCCAGGCCAACAAATGAACACATCTGCACATTTTTACAAATTCTTGGGCCATTGCCTAGGAATAATCTCCCTTTGAGGGAAATTGTGAATCTATTGTCTCACAGTTACTCAAAATACAAATGAAGGTAACAAATGTCTCTACATATATTAGTCACAAAATAAGGCCTCATCAAGATACTCTTTATCCCATTCTGTGTTCTGGACATCACTAATTGTGACATCTCACTTGTCAAGTGACCCAATGCTAGGCCCTTGGATTAGGTATTCAATGGAACTTTCATCTCCAGGACAGTTGGCATGCAGTTGATTTAATTGAGAAATTAAGTGGACTTCTCAAAAGACAAAACAAAACGAAAAACATCACCTTTTTAACTTACCAAGTAGCAAATAGGTTGGCCATTAGGAGTAGTTGCATTGCTTAATCTGAATGTATGCCCCAGGAGGACAGGCAGTCCTTACACCAATGCCACACAGGTCCCTCAATCCTTTATTGGCCATAAAAGAACATGTTTAATGTTCATAATTTTAATACCTCCTACCATGCACTCCTCTTTCTTCTGGTCAAGTGCCTACTTCATTTCCTTCAGAGGCACTTTTCTTATTCCCTAGAAGTATCAGCCACCGTTAAAATAGATGTTTGATATCAGGGCATCAAGGACTCAATTGTTTTTTTGTTTTTTTTTTACAAGGGAAAGCGCAAACGCAGTCCCCCACTACCACAAATTATGCAGTCGAGTTTCCCGCATTTGGGGAAATAGCAGGGGTCAACACACCCGGAGTGCAATGAATGAGCTTCACCCTGGGAAAACCACCTTCGTGATCATGGTATCTCCCCTGCCAGGTAAGTATCTCAATTGTTTTATAAGGCCTGAAATTCCTTGGACTGCCTTGACATCTTTGAGTCTGACAGGGTGTAAAAGTGAGTTCCTGTTTTCTCTCTAGATATGTCCCTCTCTCACTGGGACACCTTGACAGCCCACAAAATTATTCAAGCAAGCTAATCACATCCTCCCTTGAGTTACCCCACCCTTTGGTCATGACAGAACCTGCCTTCCACAGCCCATGCTGGTCATTCTGATCCTGATTATGATCATTTTATGGCCCTGCATGGCTTGTGGTGTTCTCCATCCCTAGGTTGTGAACATATGTGACTAATAAACTGTTGACAATCTCATCTGTTCAGTGTTTAGAGTCATGTGTTCTGCCATCTCATATTATTTAGGGCAGGGGGTCCCTCTTTCACCTCTTTCCCTCATTCAATGAATTGAATAGCAAGTGGTCAAAACAGCATTTGAACCAATTAATCAATCCTTCCTTCTTGAAATACTTTCTTCTCTTGTTTTATATGACCATGCACAATTCCAGATGTTCTCCAACCCCACTGTCTGATATTTCACAGTCTGCTTTTTTTTTTAACCATTCCTCCTCTTATTGATCTCTAAATCTCAACCTATTGCTAAGCAACTCATATCTAACATATCCAAAATCAGAATTCTTGAAGGCCTTCCATATGTGCTCTCCCCTGGTCGTCCCCGTCTCAGCAAGTAGCACTAAATATAAGCCATAAAATTGGTTCATGCCAAAAACCTAGTCTGAGCATCTCTTTACTCTCCTCCAAACCCTCAGATTTAATATTTCAGCAAGCCCTATTGGCTCTGCATTCACCTCAAATCTGTCTACTTCTCTCCATTTCCATTAATACCACCACAATTTAAGCCAGCATCACTGGTCTCCCTGCTTACAAAAAGCACTACTATATCATATCATACTGTGTAGTAACAAAGAGTCTCCTTCAATAGACAGTGAGCTTGCATCACAGCAGGAAGTTTGCAATATTCATTTCTGTGTTACCTCTGGCAATTATAGTGCCTGAAATATAATTGGAGTTCAATCATCAGAACTTAATTAATGTATTTATCAATGTAAAATGCTGTAATTTTGGTATTTTTCATAGATATTCATTTGCTTACATAGACATATTGTCCCATAAACATAATGTGAAACAGTATACCTATATAAGAATTTAAAAATATCAGTGGGTAGAGATAGAACAGATCCAAACAAGAACATTTAGATATTTACAAGTGCATTTGTTTGCTTAATACAAAGCCAACATTAAAGGTTGGAGTATTTTATTCTCCTTACTTAAGTATTAACATATTTTACCTTATGTGTTATTTAGACATTTTAAAAATTTAAGATTTTATAAATAATGTTTTGTACCTTGCTTTTTCCTCACTTATATTCAGGCATAAACATTAATTAATAATAGTGATAAAAGAATAAAACATTTATATGCTCATTACTTTGTAACAGCCCCTATTGTACTTGTGTAACATATAAGTCTCACAGTATTCTAAGAGCTTAATATATAATCTCCTCACAAATATTATCAAATATAGAGAGTAGGAAAATGACACAAAGAACACATAAGTGTCTTGAGGAAAGCCATACTGCTGGTAAATGGCAGAGCCATGTTTGAACCCAAGCAGAATTAGCTTTGTTTCATGCCCTTAATAAACTACCCTGTTTCTGAATAAATAGTAAGTCTTATTTTATTTCATCAGTTTTTCTTAATTCTACCTTTCTTATCCATATGACCTGATGTTTTCTAGTTCTTTCCTATGCAAAAATTTTCAGCTAAAATTTAACTAAATTTCCTTTCTTATGGTCTCATAAAAAAAAAAAATAGAGGAGTTATAGCATTAACTTAAGGCATTATCGAGCTGTTATTGCATAACAATTCAGTTTCCTCAGCACCCAGCCCCCTTTCTCCCTGGGGACTCTAACCAGGCATTTATTTTCTAAGAATTAAAATGTTCTCATGGATCGGCTGTATAGGAAAGAGTTCATCAGTCTTGACAACTTTGACTGAAATGAATTTTTCATTCTAATTTCACTGGTTGAAAATAAATATCAGACTTTTATATAGCTTTTTAATACAAAATTGTTATCAGGAACTTTTTTATTCTATAGTTATTTCTTTCCTTCTTCACATCTGCTGCTGTCACTTAGTTTGAAACAATAAACGCAGTACTGGGGCAATTTGAATTGAGAAGTTATTCGACTAAATTAAGCCCAAGAGGTCTCTCAAGTGTTTGGAGCACTGAACAAATGTTCTAAGAAACTTTATCACACTTTATTGGTTCTATACTCTTCACATATTCACAAGTAATATTGCTTTTTCAATTGGTGCTTCACAGGATTTAAAATTTCATTTATATATTGGCATTTGTACAGGGCTACCCAGAGAAATGTTTCCTGATTATAACATACTTTACTTGTTTGGCTTCAACAGATTTAAATCGATGCTCCTTATAAAAGCTGCTTTATCCTTCAAACTCAGCTTTTATGTCTTTGAACATTGCAATGAGTAAAGTAAAGAAAAGAAAAGAACAAAGTAAAGAACCCAGTAATAAAATGAAAGCAGTAATTTCTTCTCTGATGACCAGTATCACAGATCACTGCTGCCAACTTTTTCTCGGGAATTATTTTTCTCCTCCAAACCCTTCAGTGGTTTCCATTTATCTATGTATCAAAGTTGTTTTATAGTCCAAGCATCTTATTATATACAGCTCTATAAGGTTTCATTTTTCAGAAACAGATGCTGAATCAAAGATCCTAATGCAAGTAATTAATTAAGGATATCCTACTGCAAGAAACTAAGTGAGACAAGTTAAAATAGTTAAAGG
>JAQZBX010022692.1:0-31372 GCA_029593785.1 Cabassous unicinctus | reverse complement strand
ATCCGTTTCCCATAGGTACATTAATTTTATTACACTTTTACAACAACTCTGCCAGGTGCTGCTGCTATTCCCATTTTACAGGTGAAGTAACTGAAGGAAGCACATAGAGCCAGTGAGTGGTTGAGCTAGTAGTGAGGGCTAGGGTTTGAATCAGGCCATCTGGCTCCAGACTCTTAACTTCTGTGATACCTTTTCCATTAGGCTTTTCCTGACTTGAAGAGGTTAGTCAATTGCTGTAACAAAAAAATTTAAGGCGGTTTTAAGATATAAAAGCCTGATCTATTAACCATCTGCTATCCTATTAGCATATAGTTGTTTTTGCCCTGGAAACAAAATTACTTCTTGGCTTATTTTAAAGGGTGCTGGAGAAATGGTAAATGAAGCTGCTCTTGCCTTGGAATATGGAGCATCCTGTGAAGATATAGCTAGAGTCTGTCATGCACATCCGGTAATTAACAACATTCAGAATTAATGGCTACTTATATTTTCTCCTGACTCACAATACTTTTGTTTTTGACTTTCAATTCCTTCCCTTGCAGACTTTATCAGAAGCTTTTAGAGAAGCAAACCTGGCTGCATCATTTGGCAAGGCGATCAACTTTTAAATTAGATTATATGTATTTTTTCTGAAATTTCCTGGGAGCTTTTATAAAGGTCATATTTCTGAACATGAAACACTCACGGTTCCAAGAATTTCAGACTGAATTAAGAAACTTTTGGAAGGTATTTAATAGGTATGGACAGAATGGAATAATCCCACATCTGTATTTTAAATAAATTTATTATTTTGTTTCAGTGAATTAAAATTTCAGAAAACTACTTATAGTAGCACCTTGGACAGTTTTCATCAGCCCATGTCTTCATGCTGTTTATGAAAGGTTCAACTTCACTAAATTTATATTAAATATCTTTTACCCCTGATACAGTAAAGTTGAATTTACTTACATGGATTTTTAACCTTGGTTTTCATATTGGAAACAGAAGTCGTCATTAAAATAAGATTCAAATATGTATAAACTGAACAGATGTAAATAAAAAAGGGTCTCATTTGTTTCATTTAACCCCCAAATTCTCATAGTTTAGAGGCAGAATTTATGTATTTAAGAGATTTCTAAGGTTCCATTGGCATCTGCAATTTGAAGGATAGTTACCTAAATTAATGGGGTTTATCTATGAAACTCTCATTGAATGAGACTCATGTATTACAGTAGAGTGGAGATACAGAAATAAACATGTCTTAAACATTCACTTACTGTTTTGTTTGTGTTGTTTCAAGATGGTCCTAGTTCCTTTATGACTACCTCCGGTGTGTACTTATTCTTTATTGCTTTTATTAGCCTAAATGTAATTCAGGATGTTTAAGATCACTACTTTATATTTTTCACATTGTTGGACAATATTAAGGTATTTAAAAGGTCGTTACCTTTCCATCTGTTTTAGTGACACCTACTAAATGTTTAAAGTATTAAATGCTAACTAGGCTTTTTATGCACATTATAACTAGATTTAATATTCATTTATGATTCATCAAATGATCCTCAATTTGAGATATTAAGCATAAAATTCTAAAGAGGAAAATAAGCTAAACACTTAAAATTAAGTACTAGCAATGTGTAAACTAGATACTCACTTGGTTACAATTAAAGGTTATAGTCTTAAGTTTGAAAATGTAATTTATCAGCAGAGTTGTATGGAATGAGATACCATCAGTTGATCATAACTAAAAAACGTGTTTAGTTGCTTTTTGGTTTTTAATTGCATTTTTTGGTTCGCTTTCTGTAAATGTTCAGTGATCTTGGATTTTGCTGTCATTAAATGATATGTTTTAAAGACTCTGGATTCCATTACGTATGTCTGAAGAAGATTTTTTTTAAGTGGACAGTAAACTTCACTGAACTCAAACTCCAAACTGGTAGGCAGCAGCTGAAATCTCTTTTCAGTTCTTTTAGCCTTTGTTCAGTGGCCTGAAATCTGCCTTGTGCATGTGTGATTCAAGAGTCAGCTAGAGATTGGGCAGAGTATATGCAGAATTTGGGGTCCCCTCTCTTGGATCTCTTTTCCAGGATTTCCCCCTCACATTCCATTGCTGTGGTTGCCCTGAACTCTGGCTTCTGAATTCTCAACCAATAAGATTTGGTTTCTCTCTAACTTGCTTTTACTGGGACCTCCCCTCAAGTGAAAAGCTGTTCAACCCTAGCATCAACTCCTATTTTCTTTCTGTTTTGAGTTACTTTCCAGTGTCTTTAAGTTGTTTTTTTTGGTGCAGAGTTTACAATTACCAACAGGAATGTTGGTCTGCTTCTTGCATCTTTGCCATTATTGGAAGTGAACTACTCATCTTTTTAAAGTCTAGGCTGATATCCCAATACATGAAGTGCTAGTTTAGTTAAACCTTAAATATATCCTCTACTATCAGAAAAAAGTTTCTAATTAGGGAGTAGTCAAATATAGTTTAATGTGAAATCCTAGCAATAGTTAAACCCACCTTTAAGAGCATGAGAATGTAAATATGTCTGGATGGGAAATAAAGTCCCAACAATAAAACAATTTTTAAATGTTCACTTACTAACATCTACTAACATCTACTAAGCTCAGTATTCTCTTAGATTGTAAAGGGCACAATCTAAGTTAGTTGACCAATTTACTGAGCTGATTAAACTTAGTAATTTCAAAGTGAGATCTTTAGTTGTTTGCAGGAAAGGAGAGATTAGGCATCAGAAAAAAAAAAGATGAAAGGAAGGAGAATAGCAAGAGTTTCTACCATTTTAAATCAGATACTTAAAACTAAAGAAAAACTTATAGTTCCTTTGTAGCCGGTGAGGTATGACCATTTTGCTAGTTATTAAGCTTCTTATCCAAATTAATTGGCCTGGACCAGAGAGTAGCTGCTTTATTATTTAAATTACAATTACTTACATAATTTTTGTCCAGGCCCAGGGTGGGTGACTGTTAAGTAGTACACAGATACTCTTGCTCTGAGGAAAATGTGTGAAAAAATACTTTAGGGGCTGTTTCCAGCTAACTCGGCTATAAAGTTGATAGCTTGGCAATTGCATTCCGGCTCTTTTCTTTATCCTCTGGAATGAGTATTGTATGCTTACTTTCACCTCATCTGCAGATTATAGTTGAGAAACTTTAGTCTTGAAAGTAAAAATACTGTATAAAAACTGAGAAATTATAGCATCATTTTGTACTCTTAGCCCTGCTGGATTCGTGGGAACAGTGCCTATAAACTCTGGTCTGATTTAATTTAAGTCTTCCCCTCAGTAAACCTGGCCTTACTCTCTAGGTGGTCATATTTATCAGTCAAAATTCACCCACCTGATTTTTTTTTTTTTTTTTTTTTTTTAAGGAGGTACTGGGCATTGAACCTGGGACCTTGTACATGGGAAAACAGGCACTCAACCACTGAGTTGAACCTGCTCTGTGACCCACCTGATTTTAGTAGAAAATGCTGCATTTTATGGTCTCTTTCCTAGAGCAAGGACTACATATGGGAGTTACAGAGATTGGAGCAACTTTTAAGCAGGCATTTTAATGGTGAAAGCAGCTCAGGCTGTATCCTTTTCCATAACTTCAACCTTGGACTCACACCATGAAGTGATTTTTGGGGGGAGGAAGGTGAATTTGTGGACAATGTTGGCCTATCAAACAGATGAGTAATATCTTGTTTATAGACAGAAGTTAGGGACTTGTTTATAAATGTACCTTTACAGTGAAAATAACATTCATAAACACTAAGTGAAAGTAACAATGAATTTAAGAATTATACTAAGTATATATTTATACAAAAGCACTGTATTTTATTTAACGCCATACAAAATTTGGTAATTAAAAACATTAAATAGGTAATGAGTGTTTTAATTTTGAAGACCATTAAGTCAGTTTTTAAAATGTAGGTACTATTTCTTTGGTCACTTCAGCCATCTTAGAGCCCTTCCTCCTTTGTTACAAGCAGGTGCTATAAATCGCAACTTTCTGGCTTATATCCTTCAGGAGTGAACGAACTTCTCCTTCCAGTCTCACCAATTCTTGAGCTTTATCTTCTAAATATTTTTGATTGTCCTCATATTTTCTTTCTAAATCTGTGGGAGATAAAAAGGAAAAGTAAGTGATTTATACTATGATCTCAAGATTTAATACTGATCCTCTTTGCCTGTAAGGCCCTATTTAAATGCCTAAAACAAAGTAAATAGATTTTCACCTTGAAAATTAAAAAATGAACTCTGGATGCCTTAAATTTAAAATTTTATGAAAACATGAGCCTATACATGAGAATACTCACCTTTCAGTAGTTGCAGCTTGCTGTTTGCTTGAGCCAAAAGTGATTTTGCCTCATTTTGTAGCATTTCAGCTTTCCTTCTGGCATCAGCTGACTCTTCAGTTTTCTGGGCAATTAAACTTTCTACTTTCTTATACTTTTCATCAAGTTCACCATCTAGAGCCTGCAGTTCCACATTTAGGCACAAAGTGGTGATATCATTAATGTCAATAAACACACATAAACAGTAGTGTAATTGACAAGCTTGGATCATATATTAATTTGCACACCAAGCATTCTGGATTAAGGGCCACCAAGGGTACTTAGGCTTCATAAAGTTATTCAATAGCAAGTAATTTAAAACTATCTTGAAGCAAATACAGAGTGGGATTGAATGCAGCCTTGGTATGATATTTTAAAGTAAAAGATTTCAAAGAAATTATGGAGTTGCACAGCAGGTCTCTAAGACTAAACTTTCATACTCTTCTGCTGCTTAGCACTTTACAGTGGAGAAGAATAGCACTGTTTTAAACAGTACCAGGTTGTCTCAAATATCTCAGATCCAAACATTTAGATCTAAAAAGGCACTATTTTGGTTGCTGTTAGCTCCTGGCATTTAATGGAATCTTTGTCACAAGAGCTGCTGGATACAAGTTTAACAGGCACGTCAGTTACTAAATTCCAGTAAGTTATTCAAATATTCAGTTTGCAGGAAACAATGGCCCATTCAAAAGAAAAAAAAACAATGAAGAGACCCATAATTTTGATGTTCTGTAACAATTTTTTTAAACTGTCAATATGCTCTAAGAACTAAAGGAAAGCACAACAAACTAAAGGAAATCAGGAAAATGATAAAAGAACAAAATGAGAATTTCATTTAAGTGAGAAATCATAAAAAGGAGTCAAATAATAGAACTGAAAACCACAATAAGTGAAATTTAAAAATCCCTAGAGATTTCAATAGAAGACTGGAGCTGGCAGAAGAAATAAATACTCAATGAATTTTAAGATAGTACAAATGAAATTATCCAGTCTGAGGAGCAGGAAGAAAAAAGAATGAAGAAAAGTGACCAGAACCTGAGAGACCCATGGGACACCATCAAGTGTACCAATATACACATATGGGAGTCACAAAAAGAAGAAAGGGGTAGAAAGACTATTTGAATAAATAATGGCTGAATAACTTCCCAAATTTAAAGACATGGTTATACATATCCAACAAGCTCAATCTCAGAGGTCCATACCAAAATATAATCAAACTGTCAAAATGCCAAAGACAGACTCCTGAAAGTAGCGAGAGACAACTTGTCATGTCACTGGGCACTTGCCTCCCATGTGGGAGGTCCCGGGGTCAGTTACCAATGCCTCCCGGAGAAGGTGAGCAAACAATGAGCACAGATGAGAGGACCATCTGGGGGGGTGTAAATAAAATAATAAATCTTTAAAAAAAGATTTAAACCTCACTCCTGTAAGAACTAGAAACAATATGCTACACCCAAAGTGAGTAGAAGGAAGGAATTAATAAAGAGTAGATAATAAGTTACATAGAGAATAGAAAAAATTCTCAATGGACCAATAACAAATAAGGAAAATGAATCAGTAACCAAACATCTCCCCAAAATAAAAGCCCAGGACAAGACGGCTTTACTGGTGGATTTTACCCAACTTTCAAAGAAAAATCAGTGCAATCCTTCCAAACTTTTCCAAAATATTAAAAAGGAGTGAACACAATTCATTTTATCAGGCCAGTATCACCCTAATACCAAAGCCGGATAAAAATACCACAAGAAAAGAAAATTACAGATGAATATCCCTTATGAATATGGATGCAAAAATCCTCAAAATACAAGCAAACTGAATCCAACTGCACATTAAAAGGATTATACATCATGATCAAATGGAAATTACCTTAGGGATGTGAGGACTCAGCATAAATTCAATTAATAAAATACACCATGTTAATAAAAAAAAAAAAAAACACCACATCACCACATGATCACCTCAAATGATGCAGAAAAGGCATATGACAAAATGTTGATAAAAATACTCAGAATAGGAATAGAAGGGAAATTCCCCAACAAAATAAAGGGCATATATGAAAATTCCACAGCTAACATCATACTCAATGGTGAATGACCAAAAGTTTTCTCCTTAAGGTCAGGAATAAGACAAGGCTGCCCACTTTCATTACTGCTATTCAACAATGTACTGGAAGTTCCAACCAGAGTAATTAGGAAAGAAAAAGTAGTAAAAGGCATCCAAATTGGAAAGGAAGAAGAACTATATTTGCAGATGACATAATCCTATACATAGAAAATCCCAGGGAATCTACAAGAAAGCTGTAAGAGCTAATCAATGATTTAAGCAAAGTGGTGAGGTAACAAGTTCAGTACACAAAAATCAGTAGTGTTTGTGTACACCAAACAGTGTAATAATATAAGAATAGAAAATGAAAACCGTTCCATTCAGCAAACCAACTACAAGAATAAAATACATAGCAATATATAAGAATGTAAAAGACATGTACACTGAAAGTTTTAAAATGCTGAAAAAATAAAGACAACCTAAACAAATGGAAAGACATCCTGTGTTCATGGATTAGAAGACAATATTGTTGTCAATGCTACCCAAAGTGATTTACAGGTTCTTCTAACAGCCTTTATTGAAGTAATTGTAAAGCCAATCTTCAAATTCATGTGGAAGGGACCTCGAATTGCCAAATCCATCTTGAAAAGGAACAAAGTTGGAGCACTCACACATCCCAATTTCAAAACATATTCTAGTGCTACAGTACTCAAAACTGTGATACTGGCAAAAGGAGAGACATAAAGAACCATAGAACAGAATTGAGAATTCAGAAAAACAATGGCCAATTGATTTTTTGAAAGGGTGCCAAGTCCACTTACTGGGGAAAGAATAGAATTTTCAACAAATGGTGCTAGTAAAACTGGATACCCATGTGCAAAAGAATGACACCCTATACAAAAATTGACACAAAATGGACCAATGATTAATTGTAAAAGCTAAAACTAAAATTCTTAGAAGAAAACTTAAGTCAATATCTTCAGGATCTTGTATTAGGTAATGGACTCTAAAATTTTGCAAAAGAAAAAGTAGATAAATCATAACTATGTACTTTTGTGCAAAGGACATTATAAAGAAAACAAAAAGACAACTTAATAGAATATATCCAATGAGGGTTTAATATTCTGAACATATAGGCTGCTCCTACAACTCAACAAAAAGTGAAACAACTCAATTGAAAAATGGGCAAAGGACTTAAATAGACATTTCCTTAAAGAAGATATACAAATGGCTATAAGCATGTGAAAAGATGCTCAACATTATTAGCCATTAGAGAAATGCAAATCAAAATTACAATGAGATACTGCCTCACACCCAGTAAAATGGCTATTATTAAAATCAAAACAAAACAAAAGGGAAAATAAGTGCTGGTGAAGATGCAGGTTAACAGGAATCTTAGTACATGCTGGTGGGACTGTAAACTGGTACAGCTGCTTTGGAAAACAGTTTGGTGGTTCCTTAAACATAGAACTACCACTTCTAGGTACATATTCAATCCCACTTCTAGATATATACTCAAAAGAATTAAAAGCAAGGACTCAGGTATTTGTACACCATTGTTCATAGCAACATTATTCAGAATAGCCAAAAGGTAGAAACAAATGTCCATCAAAGATGAATGATTAAGCAAAATGTGATATATACATTGAATGGAATGTTATTCAGCCATGAAAAGGAATGAGATTCTGATATGTGCTACTACATAGCTGAACCTTGAAGACATCATGTTGAGATAAGTCAGACACAAGGGGACAGATACATCATTCCAGTCATATGAAATAACTAAATACACAAATTCATAGAGACAGTAGAGTATAAGTTACCAAGGATTTGGGGGGATGGAGTAGGGATTTACTGCTTAATAGGTACAGAGTTTGTTGGTGGTATTGAAAAAAGTTTTGGAAATGGATGGTGGTAATGGTTGTACAACATTTTGAATGTGATTACTGCTACTGAATTGTATACTTAAAGGTGGTCAAAATGGGAAATCTTGTTTTATATATGGTACCACAATAAAAATTTTTAGAAAAAGAAATTGCTCCCTTTTTGAAGAAATGGAAGGGGTACCATCTGAATCTTTAGTAATTTAAGAGTTTGTGAAAGCTTGATATCAGGAACTTGGTGGAAAAGGGCAGATTTATCAGAAGATTTAGGAAGGAAAGGCAAGATTGTAATATGCAAAATGTAGGGGAGAAGAGAACTTGGATGTGGGATGGGAAAGATAGTTGTGTATGATTCTTTTGAGAAACACGGTTTAAACAATAGCTGTAAATTTGGAAATTAACATATTTTGTTGATTACTGTTGTAATAAAATGTCATATTTATGTAAAATGCTCTGTCAGAAGACTTCTTGTGAGAGTTAATACCTTAGGACTACATGAAAATACAAAGCACAGTGGGAAAAAAAAGCTGTTTAATATTGTGGCAGTAAACTTTTCTCATTGTTTTCTTTTCTTCCCCCACACAGAGGGATATGTAACCTAAAAACTATAGTAACTTCTAGGAAAAATTTTGAATTGTACAGAGCTATAAACTGAAATTAAGTCATATAACAGTTTTGACACCCTCCCTTCCAAATTCACAAAGGTCTTCTGTAAATAAATATTTACCTACATAAATTTAGAAATTAAAAGTGTGATTCAGTAATTCTTTGGCTTCTAGCTGAAAATTTGGATGGTAATTCTCTCTGCAAAATATTCTACCTTCTAATAGCAAGTAGTTAATTCAAAATCAGTCTGGAAGGGAAGAAATTATATCATTGATGTGGACGCAGTGGCCACTGGAGGTTTTGAGGGCAAGGAGAGGGAAAAACAGGTATAATACACAGGCATTTTCAGGACTGGGGAATTGTCCTGAATGGCATTGCAATGACAGATGCAGGCCATTAGATATCTTGCCATAACCTACAGAATTGGGTGGGAGAGTGTAAACTACAATGTAAACTTTAATCCACGCTTAGTGGCAATGCTCTAAAATGTGTTCATCAGTTGCAATGAATGTACCTCAATTGTTAATGTGGGAAAATGTGGGCGGTGTGGGGAGCGAGGCATACGGGAATCCCCTATATTTTTTATGTGACATTTGTGTAATCTAAGTATCACTTAAAAAATAAAAAATTTATTAAAAAAAAAAATCAGTCTGGAAGAGGTGAGATTTGATTCCCAACTGGCTGTTTTCTGTAATGAACTCAGATTTTTCCTACTCTGCCCTTAATGTTTTCGAATGGCCATGTTACTACTATATGCCATAAAGATCCTAACTGAAATAAACTACAAAAATACAAGCTTAATGCTTGTTTTGAGACATTATTCCATCACTAAGTTCAATTAATACCATTCTTTTAAACCCTTCTCTACATTTGGATTTGAGAGCCTTAGGTCATGTTTACTGGACACTTGCATATCCACTCCTAGTCCTTTTCACCTGTCTCTAAAGACTGCTATTTTAAAACAGGTCATTTGTGGTGTTTCTGATGAATAATGAGCCATGTTTGTTAGATTCTATTTTTGATTCCAAGGAAGGCAATGGAGACAGAATTTCCTTTATCAACATAGCTGTGAGGTTACAGAGATCTACTTACCTTCTTAACATCTTCTGCACTTTGTTTCACAGTATATACTACATTTTCAATATATTCTGCCTCCCCAGAGTTCTGGGCAGACTTCCGTTTAAGTTCTTCAACATTCCTCTCTAGTTCATTGATGCGCTGGGAGGCGTTGAATAAGGTTTCCTCAGAAGCTGCAGTTTCAGACTCAATCTAATATAAAGTGTAATATCAATCAGCAAGCTATGAATTTAAAATAGTAGGAAGTACTATGCATACAAGTCTGGAGATATATTTAAGACTACTCTGTTATTTTACTCTAGACTGACTAAAAAAAGTAATTACTAAATAAAATTTAATTTCAAGAAAACTTATATATAAAGTGCCTATCTCTAAATAGCCTTTGCTACATCCCATATAGTCACTTTATTCTTTCAGTACTTCGGATGATATGGGCTGAATTCATGTAAAATTACACCTTACTGACAGCAAGAACCACCCAGGCAGCTTGATATATTGAGAAGGCATTTTAAGGACACCTGCAAACATTGGCTGAAGAATGTTCACAGATGTGAGATGAGGGATTTCCACATAACCTTCCAAATTAATATGGGTGGGAACATATTTATAACTTTGTCACTTTTTTTTTTTTAGTTTTTCCTATCAACTCTAAATATTAAACTCTAGTAGTGGAGGTTGTGGCACTTCAGAAACTACCTGGAAAGTTAAAAGTTAATTTGAGTGTTTTCAAACCATTACTGGAGACATGGAGATCAGGAATGCTCTTTAAAACTGAATAAGTTACTACAGGATTTTATGATGGCATATGGACTGGGAAAGCTACAAGTGAAAGCTACAAATATTCAAAGTTATTTAGGGAAAAAGTAATTTCTTCATTTCGGCAACTGGTGAGGCTTCACATTTGATCTCAGAGTAGAATCAGTAAACACTGACCTTTAAAAGCCAAAGTAAGCAGTTTGGCCTATGACCAAAGAACCAATTTCACTGAGTCTCAACTTTTCTTAAAAATGATCTTCAGAATGGGTGTATGCCATAAAATTAACTTTGAATAACAGTACTGTCATAATGAAACTAACGGGTCAGTATAGACTGCTAAACTATGCAATTATTTCAAACCAAATGATTCTTGACTCTAAAAAGTTCCCCCATTAACTTTTAAAAATTCTTAGAGAATAGTTATAATTCATAGAAGATAAGCTTTATAGTTGTTTTATTTTTAAATGATTGAACAATTTCTGATAGGCTTTCATTAGCATTGCTTAATTAGAGGTTCTTTGTTTCTTATTGTTACTTAACCTAAACAATTCCTGTCCCCTGCCCCAGGTCCCTTAAATACAAAGTCACCATATCAACTTACTCTGTCAAGCCAGATATCTGTCCTGTAATTTGATATTTTCAAATTTGCTTTCAAAACATAATTTTTAAAAAGTCACCAAAATAAAGTTCACTAAAATATTAATAGCACATGGAGAAATTTTAAAAACCTAGAGCTAGAAAGAAAAAAATAAAGGGCTAGAACATATGGTTTGGTGGGAAAAATTTTTCTAAACTTGAACAAGTAGCCCAGAGGCCTGAAGGTCTTATCTATGCTCAAAATTTAAGAAGGTAATGTGGCCAAAGAGTGTCAGGCTTCATTTCACTTACAGCAGAATAGGGGAAGACAGGTTTGTATCACTAATGGTAAAAAAAGCATGTTACAAAAACATCTCCCAGGTTTTAAACATAAGGGGCTGTCACTCTCCTCAGGCTCACAGCATTGAGGACTGGGAGTATCTAGTTTCAAAGTGTACTCGGAGAGCACAAATAGGGATTGGATTAGTCACCAATTTGCTTCGTTTTTTTTTTTAAACATGAATTTTCCTAAAATTGGAGAGAAAAAGTTGTGCTTATAGAACTGGATTTTGAACATGAAAGAATGAAAAATAATTATGTTTGAGTTATTTCTCTTTAAGATATAAGGATTTTTAGAATAAAGCACTAAATCCATATGAAAGCTTATTTTCTTAGTGAATGCTTTTAACTTTTAATATCTGGCAGTCTTTAAGAATACTATGCTCATAAAAAACAGTTTTCTGCACATTCTGAACAGAACAGATTGCTAAGCTATAAGATACCTATTAGGTACATCTAGAATTGTACAGTGGAAACAAGTAGACATTTGGACCTTCAGTTCTTTCTGGTGGTTTTCAAAACTAGTTTTTGTGAATGATCACTTCATAAATCTTGAGACACTGGTCTAAACTATTAGGTTGATTTTAGACTGCTTTTTAACAGCAGGATAGTTTTCTAAAACTGGATTTTGAAATAAAATACTGACTAGAGATGTGATTTTCTGAACAGGAGTCAATGTGTGTGTCTTTACCCTTTTTAGGATACTTGTGCAAGGGAAAAGGAAAGGGGATTTAATATGTTCCAGTGTCTTCAGAGTCCTTTTTCCCCCTTGAAAACATGTTTCTACTCACTTTTAGTATCCATTCTAATGGAGCAGTTCAAATTTATGTAAACTAAAGGAACTCTTTAATGTTCAGTTGTAAGAATTTTTGTTCACAGGTAACTATTCAAATGCTTGTACTGTTCTGATAAGTGAGTGTATGTGGGTGTTTTCTCCTACCAATAATGATTGTAATATCTTACCGAAGTCAGTAGGTTCTGAGTTCCTTGGATGTCCTCATCTGCTTGTTTAATTGCTTTCTCTGCTGCAATCTGGGCCTTTTCTGCTTCTTCCAGAGCTTCCTTTACCATGTCTGCAGTGACTTTAACATCATTTGCACTTTTGCTAAAAGAATAAGACAATATATTATGTGAATGTGAAAAACTACCTCCCCTCAGTATTTACAACATGTTTTTTAAGGAATAGTCTTCCTGAAATGACCCAGAGGGAATCATACAGGTATCTCTCAAAAATTTCATTGGTTAAAGAAATACACTTTGACATTCATGCTAGATACCCAAAATAAGCCCCCTAAATGCCATATCTTCATTCATACCTGGCTCTTTTAGCTTCTTCTAATAACATCTCAGCTCTGGCAACATCAGCAGCACTTTGCTGTAGAATAACCTCAACTTGAGAGAGGCTTTCAACTCGTCCACGAATATCTTCTGTCAAGTTCTGTAACTGCTGTGGGGTGCTAGGCATTTCCATTTTCAATACTTCATTAGCAACTGCTTCAATGCTGTCCAAATCAGCACCATCCTCTGTGAAAGGCAAAATGCCCCCATAAAGAGATGAAAATCATAGATGGGTTCAATCGTATTGGTCATCAACTATATGAACAGCACTGTGAGGTCACACCAAGAAATATGCACTTGCTGTTTAAGAATTTATAATCTATTGGGTAGGGAAATGAGACCTATGCACATGGAAAGTACCTGCAGACAATGAATACCACCAGAACTTGTAGGCTGGGGAAGACTTCATGGAGGATGAGGGAACTATCAGGTTTTGAGGGAAAAGTAGGATTTGAAAGAAGAGGGACATTTCTGGATGGAGAGACAGTATGGGCAGAGCATGTCTGAATGACTGGTTAAGACAGTGTAGAAAACTATAGAGGCCAGGGTATAAAGCTAGGACTTAACCTTAAAAGGCAATGAAACTTTTAAATTGAGGTTGGAAAAATAGTTAAAACTATTGTAAATTCAGATATAAAGACTTGATATTCCTTACAAATTATCTAGATTCAGGAAATTACAGAAAGGGAGAAAATTCAATCAGAGAGATGGAAGAACCAGGATAGTATATAATCAAAGAAGCCAAGAAGTTTCAAATGCCAAATATGAAATGGGATAAAAAAAAAGGATGGAGAGGTTCAAATACATCAGATCCCCTCTTTTAACTGTCAAATAACAAAAACATGGACCCCAAGGCATTTAATCACAAGAACAATCTTATTGAATAATTGCTTCCACAGTATATAAAATATCCATAGCAAATACAGTTGATAAGGTAAATATCAACTCAGAGTTAAATCCTGATTAGTTTGCCAATTACAGTAATTCCGTTACATTTGCCAGTGACATTTATGCATAGGCATGTGACTCATTTCTGGCCAATGAGATTTATGGTTTTAAAAAAGACACTCTTCTTCCATTAGATACTCTTGTGTCTTTATATAAAGTCTGGAATTTCGGCAGCAACCTTGAGGCCATGAGAACAAAGATGGTATGCTTCTGATGGCAGAACAAAAAGATGAGAAGTATGTGGGTCGCTGAACCATGGGGTGATCCTACTACTGGATTTCTTCTTGTGTGAGATAACATCTTTTTTGATTAAGTCAATTTCAATTACATATTTTCTGTAATCTGCAGCCAAACTCATCCTTTCTGAAAATACTCAACCATCAGCAACACCTGATTTGGATCACAAATTCCAGAGATTTTCTTTTTCTCTACTGGACACTTAGGGTACAGAGCTGTTTAGCGATAGTATAATATCCTATAAGTAATACGATTACAAAGCTTTCAGGGCAATGACAAAATAAATCCTAATTCTTTGAGCTAAGGTTCTAACAACATTTGTAATCTCTAACAAATTCTAAATTCAATTCTCACAGTAAATGTTTGACTTCTTGATTTGCTACTTGGGCATCCAATCAGGTGTGTCTGTATCTGCATAACATTGGAGAAGGTTATTTACATATGTATACATAAGCATTTTAAGAAATGGAAACATTTCTTAAAATGGAAATTTTACTTATCCAGAAATGTTACTTTATTCCCTACCAGAAAATGATTTTTTCTAAAATGTAGACTTTAATTATAGCCTCTCAAACAGAATCTTCTACAGTAGAGTTTTTATATTCCAATAAAGGAATAAATGTCTAAAAGTAAGTGAAAAATTTCCTTACGGGTCAAAAAATTTCTGATTTGCTTGATTAGGTTTCTCAGATCTTCATTGCTCTTGTCCACTTTTTCCTTGGTAGCATTTGTTTTCAACAGAACATCTTGAGCATTCTGTTTTGCCTCATCTGCCCTCAGTTTTGCTTCAGAGACCTAAATATGAGGAATAAATTACCCATGGAACAATTTCAACCTTTTCAAAGCATACCAAAATATTAGAAAAGGTCCAGAAAATCCTATGAAAAACTGAACATTTGCAATCATGGCTTTGGAAACAAATTTCTCCCATCCAAAAGTATTATATTCCTATACAGACCAAAAGTATTCAGTTTACAGATTCCATATAGGCAGGTCTAGCATATAAAACTTTTTCAAGTTTTTTTTTTTTCTTCTAATACCTCCAAAACATTTGTTGGCCTATCAACTATTTCCTAGTCTTTTTCATAGGTACCAACATAAAAACTTCAGTATGTGTCACTTTAGAAAAATAAATGCTTAACAGCTTAGTACAGAATTTCTGTAAGTTCAGCTAGATACTTACCATAACCCTCAATCCATGATAATTAACACATGGTTATCTCAAATTATCATCAGCCTAAGATTTAAGATCTCTACTCTAAAGCACTATTCCCTTGGGAGTAAGGAAAAAAGGAAATTTTTTCTCTTTGAATAAAGTTTCCCCATCTCTTCCCCGACCTTATAAAAATACGAACTTTAATACTGGAGTATGAAATTCCCTTTTCATTTTAGTCAACATTTAGAATCGCTTTCTCCCTTTTAGATCCTCTCATCTACAACTTAAAGCAAACAAACAGCAGGCCGTGCACTGAATTACCATCTTGGAGAGTTGTTCCACTTCAGCCAGGGCACTCAGGACATCTCGGTCAAAATCCATGGCTTTCTGCCAGGCACTGTGCGCGACAGTGACCAGACCACCACAGCCAGGCCCCCCACACCTCTTCTGCCCTTCGTCATCTCTGCAGTTTGGGCCGCCACATTCAGTCTCGGAGCAAGAGGCCCCTGGAGGCGTTCCACAGGTCTGTAACAAGCCAAGGGGCAGGCACAAGGGTTCAGATCATGAGTTTGCTGCAGCACAACAGCTGTGCAGGACCTGGGTGGTCCCAGAAAACAAGTGGGTGGTCCTCAGCAAGGGTGCTTGAAAACAGTGTTCAGAAGGCAGGATGGAGAGACAAACAAAGAGTTTAGGAATAAGCTAACCTACTTATAACCAAGGAAGCAATGGAAGTTTACAACCCTTCAACAATACCTTCCTGCCCTAATGAATTAAAATATATGGGCTCTGCTATACTTATCTGCTGTATCAAGTTGAATTCTGCCAGTGTGGGAGCCTAAGAATGCCTCCCTTTCTTCTATCCAGTTGGATTAAAAAAATAAGTATTGACAACCTTCTTTGGACCCAGCATATCAACTGTTCTGATAAATAAGGGGATGTAAAAGGCCCATTATCTATCCTTCAGTTATTTTTCATCTAGACAGGAAGATAGGCTCTCATAAAATGGCCAAGAATAGGTCAAATGCAGTAAGTATAAAGGAGAACAGACAAATGGGGTTGGAGTATTTGGGGAAGGATTTGAAGGCTGGTGGAAAGTGGGAAGTGGGAGAACATTCCAGATGTGAGAGGAACACAGAAAACGGTACAAAGGTGGATGTAACTCTTCCAAAGACCCTCTCCTACCTCCACTCTCACCCTTTTTAATCTACCAGAAATGCCTTAAAGATCACAGTACAGTCATGGCATATAAATGCAAATTCAGAAATGACAAGTGAACTGCATGATGGAAAGGCTGAACAGGAAAAAATTGTATTTAGAGCTATCCTTTTATGGAAAATGCCAATACTGAAAAGAGGCAAAGGGTTTACTGGAATGAAAAGCAGTTAACAGAACACTTCCAATCAAGGAAAATAATTGTTTTTAAGAAGGAAAAAAATTTTTTTTGAATAGATATCATCAACTCAATTTTAAGATTTGTATAAGTCCATTATCTCAAAGAAAATAACAGTCTTTCAAATATCTGGTTCATAGTACATAAAAAGCTTCAGGAAATAAAGTTTCTCCTCTGTGTTACAGAAGAACATAAGTCTTAAGAAAAGCATATGGCCTCCCTCAGGTGTACTTTTTAAAACAATCTGACAGCACACTAGAAGATCTGTTTTGTTTCAACAGACAGGGGCTTGGAAAAAAAACAGCATGTTCTAGCTAAATATACATAAATAAAAAGGACAGAAGGAACTTGATAAACACAAAGGGACAAAAATCTATCTGTATACAACAAAATGGCAAAATGGAGTCTATAAGGGGAGTACTCATAGGATAATTAACAACTAAAACATAAGAGAACTGAAGAAGCTGACTACTCCTAGGTGCAAAAAGCAGCACAGGAAAGGGCACACATTCATATGGCAGAGGTACCCCCACCCCACCTGCCACCCACTCATAGGATGCCTTCTGTTGCAAAGCAAAAATCAGCTAGCATGCTTAGCTGCCTCTCATTTTAGTTTGCAGAGATTTTGTTTGTGATTACTGATTTTCATTAAAATTTGTGAGGAGAGAATCAGTACTGAAAGGAAACAACTGAGAATTGGCACTTCCTGTCCAACAATTTTATCTACTGTTAGGTAAAATTTACACATTGCTCTGGGCCTCTATTTTCCTTTCTATTAAATGGTGACAGCAAATCTTATTCCCCATTTCTACCAGATGCTGTAAAGTTTCACACGATAATGAATATAAAACCTTGTAGGCATCAATAAGATTGGTCACAATACAGTACAGTGTTCTTTATCTCAGAAAAAGGATGATGAGGGGGTGGGGAGAGCAGTAGAGACAGACAGAGAAGTATCACTAAGACAAAGCAGTATTGAAGTTTGAGCTCTTCCCAGTATCCTGTGCACCTTCCCTCTTCTTTTACTGTTCCTCTGTGTTTTTAAGCTGAGAGAACACAATTTCATCTACAAAAATATCACCCTCCAAATTCTCTCAGCTAGGTACCCTTCCATGAAAAACAATAAGGAGGCAGGAGGAAGAAATAAGCTCAGTTTGGCCTTTTTTGCCTTCTGCTTGATTTTCATTAATCTCACTACTCAATTTCATCTGGCTTCAGGATTACTTTTTAAAAGCTTCTGGGAAATGAATCTGCTTTCTAGGCTGGTCTCAGGGTTAATGTTCACCAGGTTAAGTTACTAGAACAAAGGAACATTTTAGCTAACGCCCATGAAAAAAGCTCCTTTGCTTTCTTTAATTTTTTTTTTTTTCCCAGAAGTTCTTTCCCAGAATAATTCTGAATTCCTACACTGAGATGGATTTTGCACTCTGAATCAGAACAAAGTAAAAACAAAATGTCCACGGTATAGAAAGGATCAAGTTTAAATAAAGAGCCACTCAGTCAATACAACAGTGTGGGGAAGTAGACGTATTTCTTTGGTTATACCACAGAGAAACAGCTAGAAGAAAGAGAAAGTTGGAAACACACGTGCTATGTTTTTTAACGTGGCTTGGTCAAGGATACCCCATACTGTGGTACAGAGACCTGAGCCTCAGAGTTTCAGTCCTGCTGCTTCATTTGCAAAGTGAACAATAGTCAAGACAAACTAGGATGTTTTCCCTCCTAAAGCACCACAGCAGTGAGTCCAACCCCTCAAACCTTACCATTTCAGCTGCCACGGAAAGGTCTAGACTTTGTAGTTTGCCTGCCAGTTCATCGAGAAGGCGAGACTGTTCCTCTTGTTTTTCCCTGAACTGGGACTCTTGCTCCAACATCAAGTCTTCTACTCTGTCTCGAGTGAGAGCTGACTGCTCCACGGTGCTGTTGAAATCTGTAGTAGAGGCATTCACCCTCTCCTCTGCCTCGAGAGACATCTGGAAATACTTGGTAATGCTATCCAAGGCGCCTATGATATGAAATCAAATTGCCCACAGTTAATCCCATTGTACCTGATCTCCTCACCAAGTAATATCCATATTTGGTGTCTCCTGGCCCTGAATTTACTGTTTGGTTTTATTTTAAAATCCAAGAAAGAAAATCTTTATTTATGAAGAAGTATAATTTTCTTCTCATGATTAATGAATATATTTTGTCCCCTTAGCACTAAGTCTGGGTCTAGAAGATATCAAACATCTGTATGAGAAATGAAAACTTAAGTCAATCATGCAGATATTGCTTCTACACACAGCCAAACACATCTAGTTCTTCCAAACTAGTGGTGTGTCTGGCAGCCTGTAGATAATGTATCCAGATGCTTTTTTCCTGTTTTCTAGTCATTTAACTATTTAGAGGCACTCCAATGGCTGGCATTATGTTTACATAAAACAGCATAACATGTTTCGGCTTCAAGGACCTAAATAATAATAATAATTTTTAAAAAGGTGATTGTGCACAAAACTGTGAGCTGACATATTTCTGTTTTTTGGTTGGTTTTTTCTGAGGGGCTGGGTAGGGTCCTATATTTGGCCTACCATATCAATAAATGAAGGATTTACAAAAGTTATTTCCTGACCAAAGCAACATTCTTGAATGTAAAAAGATTTTCAGAAGTATTGACTTAATTCCCAAACTATTCAAAAGGGCCCTTTTCCAAGAAAAAACCCAGAGGGCTAAACCACTAACTGGTGGGACCTTTGTTATGTTACTTAGTATCTCTGTGACCCAATTCCCACATTTTTAAAGTGAGGATTTCAATACTTTTTTGTGCCAGAAACTCTATGAAAAAAGTTGAAAATTTAGAAAGCACTAAATTTTTTTCCTGAAAGTACTACATTAAAATGTTAACCATATTGTTTCATCAACTGTAACAGAGGTACCACATTAATGGAAAATGTTAACAGGGAAAACCGGGTGTGTATGGGGTTGGGGGTGGGCATATGGGAACTCTGTACTTTATGCATGATTCTTCTGTAAACCTCAAATGCTCTAGTTTGAAAAAAAAACTTTTAAATCTTAAATGGTAAAAATCCATTGTCCAGATTTGAATATTTGCACAAAAATGCTCACCTCGAATATCTGAATTTTTTATGAATTCCAATTGTTCAGCAAGTTCTTTCACTGTTTTGTCTAGGCTTTCTGCTTCTATCTGCAGAGACTCCAGTTCTTTGGCTGTGCTGTTGCTTAGTGAAGCTGTGTCAGATAATTTTACTTCTACATGAGCCATCTTTTCTGTAACATCTTTGGTTAGCTTCCTATAAAGACAAGGGTAAGTTTACCTATGTAAAATAAACATCACCTTATAGTAAGAGATTATATTAAATCTAACAATTTTCTTTCTCAAAGACTGAAGAAAAACACAGAAGTACCACCCAGCTGTTCTGTGGAAGATGCACCATTTGATGGATTCCAAGTCTCGGCTGAAATATGCACATTAGGACAGAGTGTGGAATTCCATCTCCTTACATGAATAGCTTCAAGCTCACAAAGTTGCATAAACTCAGTGGACATAAACAACTCCACTGTAGAATTATGCCTCCCTGCCACCTGCCAAAATTCTTCTTCTCTGAGCCTCAGGGATCTCCTTCAAGGTAGAACATGTAGAGATGAAGCCCTACAGGCTACCACGAAGATGTCCGGAAGACATCAAAATTAGCTTTTCATAAGTAAGGTTACTTTTCAAAGTAAGGTTCCATTAAAGGAGCCTCATTTTTCCATCACACAACCCTTTTATTTTCCATAAGAAAGAAGGTAGTATCTACTAAGAGTGAACTATGAGAGATATTTAGCTTGTACGGTATTTCATTTGGAATCTAAACCCAACTGTATTTTGTTCTGTATCTTCAATATCTCCAAAGCTGTATTTTAGGCATTTATTTGTACATTACTGTGTATATAAAGTGTGTGTGTATATATATACAACATGTCTATTTATCTATATATCGTACTGATATAATCACAAAGAAAGTAATATTTGAGAAGACCTTAGCTCTGTGTATTACTGGTTCACCTAATGGAATATAATTGTCTTCTCAGGGATATAACAATCAGTATAAAAAAACTGGGAAAGTCTGGAAATGCTGAAAAGTTGGAGGCCATTAGAAAAATGATATTTAATATCATGACTCAATTCAAAGAAAAAAGCACTTACTCAATTCAAAGAAAAAAAAATCAGATAATCTGATTTGCTAGATTAAATTACCTTTTAAAAACCAATGTTTTTTTTCCTGGGGATATTATAATATACATGATTTACTTTTCCAGTGCTTTGCTTTTATTTATCTGTTAATTCACAGAAGGCTTTCATTTCTTTTCAGCTCTCATAAAAATGTTACAATTTTAAAAACATCCAATCTAATATTGTGTATTTTTTTAAAAGGCCACTTTGGACCCTAAAACATATGTTCTTAGATGTTGTGTTGAAGAAACTCATTTTCCTGAGATGATTACAATCTATCTAGTTAAACGAATAGTGAGGGTAATAATAGAGCTGTTTCAGAAATGTAATCTCTTCTGGCAGACTCTCAAAGGATGCCAGATTTTTTCATTCTCTCAGAGGTGGATAAGAACCAGGCCAAGAATTGTTTCTTTAATGCACTTGCACACAGACTACTGCCTTCCATAACTTGTGATCGCTGCATATTAAGAGGCCTAGCTGAACCTTAGTCTTTTTTTTTTTTTTAGGTATGGGGGGTTGGGGATTGGACAGGGACCTCAAATGTGGGAAGCTGGCGTTCAACCACTGAGCCACGTTGGCTCCCTTGAGTTGGTTTTTCCATTTGTTTTCTTGTTGTTTTTTCAGGAGGCATCGGGAACCGAACCCGGGACCTCCCGTGTGAGAAGCAGGAGCTCAACCACTTGAGCCACATCCACTCCCAACCTTAGTCTTTTTTAATGAGGTAAAATTCCTCATTAATTGCATTATCAATCCACATTAAATATTTTCTAACACTCTCCCGGGTCAACCGTGTGGTTTTGGGCAGAAAACCTAAGACGAAATCAAGACACCAGTTACCTTAAATCTAGCCTCTCAATGGGCCTTCTTATACAAGTCACTTGAGCTAATGCTAACTTTTCCCTTCCTGCTTCTCATACATGGTATTGAAATGAAAAATCCACCCAGCTTATTAGGGCTATGGATTGATTAAAGTCCCACCACAAACACACAAAAATGTTACTGTAATTCTGCCATAATCTAAAATCCTTCTCAATGTACAGGATTTAGCTATGAAACAGTCCTATCATGCATGTCTACATGGTAACTTTGCAATAAAAATAAAATAGCATTTGGGGATACAAATCCTTCATTTCATACACTTTCTTGTTTTGTCCTTCAGTTCCAAGACCTTATTTTGTGCTGTTGTGGGATCCTTTTTGGAATAGGTAGTTGAATGTTTGAGGACAGGAGAGATGAGAATAGGAGAAAGAGCAGAAAAATTATCTCTGAGAAGTTCAGCATCACTTAGCTCAGTTCTCTGCTTTCAATGGCAAAACAAACCTTATACAATCAGAGAGATGACTACCTAGACAAGGGAGAATTTTTCATTGTAGAGAATTTGTTATAATTAATGACTAAAGCACTGGTGTAGCGGACCAATGGCTGAGCAACAGAAATAAGAAGTCTTATTAGCAATAAGAGAATTTCGCCAGTACAACCAGAACTTATAACAATTTATATTTGTAACATTCTTTGCAATGACATCATCATTTCAGCACACCAATCCTTTTGATGCTTTGTAAGGTTAAGGCAAATTTTGTTATCTTTTCTCCCATCCCCCTTCCACAGGAGAGAAAACGAAGGCTTAGGAATTAAGCGAGTTATAAAAGTTCACAAGCCTAGCAAAAACAGTAGAGCCGAGACTTGATTTGGCTCTTTTATCTCTAAATCCAGTGTGCTTTCCACTCTACTGCCTAGAGCATTCTTTACAAAGAGGAGCACTGAGTACAACATACATAGATTCTATACTGCAGCGTCCAGAATTGTGTCATCAGTGACGTGCAAGTAAGTGTTCACTTGCCCAAATACCCAGAGTAAAGACTGTCAGAAATAAATGGCCCAGAATCTGTTTTCACTCACAGGACTAACCAAGCCTGTGAGAGAAGGAAAACTCGTCAGCACCACACCAGGAAACCTTTGCTGTTTATTCATAAAGTTAAAAAAAAATTGTGAATTGTTACCCTGGCTCAGTAACTACTTACTCTGCTTCCTCGAAGAGATTCCCAATATTTTTCAATGGCTCTGTTGCTGGGCTCTGGGCCAGGATGTCCTTGATTTCATTGACTTTCTTCTCCACTGAGTCCACAGTCTCCCGGTAAGGCCCAATCACACCACTGATCTTTAAGGTCTTGGCTTTTTCCAGGAATTTGTAGGTCCTGTTGGTCAACTCAGCGATGATCACGTCCCAAAGAGCAAAGCACTGGTGGCAGGGCGTGCAGTCGGGGAAGACTCCTGAGTACCCTCGAGTACACTTGTCACAGCGTGGACCTTCGACGCCCTCAATGCAGACACACTGGCCTGTGGACTGATCACACTGCGGCGTCTCAATGCCTCTGGGGTCACAGTCACAAGCTAGAAGGGAAATGGCATTGCTTGCTGACCTGCTAGATCACAAGGCTCAATGACAAGACTGACATTTAGAATCCTCAGTCACTGTTACAACGTGAAGGAGTCAACGACATTTATCAAAGGCTCATGGAGAAACTGCAGCAGCTTCCCATAGTACATGCATTCTCTCAACTCCTGCTAACCACTTCTTAACAATTTGATAATAACAGTAATAGTAATAACAGCTAACAGTTTTTGAACCTATGTGCTGGGCACTGTATAATGCTTTACCTGCATCATTTCATTTAACCCTTACAGTCGCCCTGTAGGATAGGTGTTAGAACAATCTATACTGAGAGATTATGTGACTTTCAAGAAAATGGCAAAGTAGGATTCTAATTCAGTACTTTGCAACTGCAGAGACTCTGCTCTTCACCTCTGTTCTGCCTCGGCCTGCCTCCTCTGCCTCCTTTTTACCTTGACTTTCCCACAGATCATATCAGTATAGACAATTTAGGTGCATATCCCAGTGAGGCTAATGAGCAGCTCCTAAGATACCTGACCCTACCTGGGTTACAAACAGAAGACTGAGCGCTTGGTGAGATGTGATAACTTGATAAAAAGATAACTAAATCAGAAAAAAGTCACAGGATTCTGAGTATCTAGTTTACTGACTTTCAACTAAGTATAATCTAATTTGTGGGTGCCTGCTTTTGTGATAACCCCCCTCAGCACTACAAAACCACAGGCTCATAAAATGGCAGGTGTGATAGAACGGACCTTGGGAGCCATTTGGTCCCAACCTCTCACTACACCAAAAGGGTTGGCATCTTATGAAGAGCCAAGTGGCAGAGGGTAAAAATCAGTATTTTTGGCTAATGGCTATGTCTGGCATTACTTATGACAGTACCTGTGTCATTGAATCCTGGTTCAGATTCCCAAGTCTCAGGTGACCAAATCATTTTTATATCAACACTTGACATTTCTCACAGTATTTGTACAGTGCTTGAATTACAAAAGGCCTGTACATGCATCTTACCTCTAGTCTTAAATCACTTCTGGGGAAAGGTTGGGGCAAATAAATAAAAAGCCCAAACAGCCCATCTCATTTCTCTAACTAGACTGTAGACTCCAAGGGCAGGGACACATCTTAAACCATTTTTCCATTCTCAGCTTCTAGTAGACGGTTAACTTGTAATGAGAGGGCAACAGTCTTTGCTGAACAAGGCCCTCAGCTCATTTGAGGTCCTAAGCTCATTTGTGGCACAGGCACGCAAGGGACAGTCACATAAAAGGAAAGAATCCTCCTAAGCATTCTATGTTAACTGTGGCAAAGCACGAGAAACTCAATACTCTGAGATATCTTTATAAAACCTTGGGTCAACAGCTGCAATTGCCTCTGGCAGACTTTCAGAATCCGTTTCACTGATGGTCCTAAGAGCTGCTCACCACACCTTTTCTCTCAATCCACAGAGATGTGTTTATAGCCTACATCATTCATTCAACTCTTACTACATCCTGCCTTGTATTGTTAGTTTATCTTTTCATTGCCTTTGTTCACCTACTACTTTACACCCCATTTGGGGAGTGCAGCACTGGGGATAAGAGCACAAGCTCTGGACTGAGGCTGCCTGGTTTTGAATCCTGTCTTCTCACATCCTACATGACCCTGAGCAGTTAGGAAACTGACTTTGGTTTCTGCCTCTGTAAAAAAAAAAAAAAAAAGGGGGTGGTGGTGGTAATGATTTTATCTATCTTACAAGATTGCTTTGAGGATGAAGTCACTGTTATAAAGTGCTTAGAAGAATGTCTGGCCCATAGTAAGCATCCAATAAATGCTAGTTATTACTATCACTTTCTGTGTCTGTGCAAGTGCCTGGTGGTCTCCTGCCTAGAGTGCTATCTGATCACTTTTCTACTGGATAAAAGAAAAAGAACACAAGTTGCCATGGCCTAATATTTATTTTTTAATATTTGCCAATAACATCATGATTATTCAAAAATTTGAAATTTTGAATATTCTCATCCTCTTCCTTTGAGATTTAGAGACATACCATTTCCTTGGTGCCTTGGGTTTTCAAAAATAAGCTGTTTTTCTGATAGATTATTTTTCTTTCCAGGCACTATGGGCATGTTTCATTTTCTCTGTTGTCTTGGGGCATTCTTGTGCTGAACCAGGTAGTGGCTGACATGAGCTGTGGATAACTTTCTGTTTCACAGAATACTGGTTCTAGGAGATGCTGCTTGAAAAAGGGCTCCATGATCAATAAGTTTGGGAATTCTGCTGTATTCTATACCCTTCTCTTGAAAATTCAAAACACACATTAGCATGTTACAGACTCAGAAGAATTCCTTAAGAAAAAACCTGTTTCACTTTGTTTTTACCCAGTTGTATCCTAAGCTCATTTGATCGAGGGGTCTTTTTACAGTGGAATACCTAGCAGGACCCAGATGAAAAAAAAAAAACAAAAACAAAAACAAGAAAGGCTTTGGGAAACCAACTGCCTTCATCATATTCTGAGATTCAGAGGCTGAGAAGAACTTAAGACAATGCTGTACCCAAAAAATATTTGTTGTTCAGATTTTAGGAATGGATTTCCATGTCATTTGGTAAAATTTAGTCATCTTCCAGAAAGCTAAGTCCACCTGGGTCATCTATGTCAGGGCAGCTCTCAAACTTGGCATGCATCAGAATCACCTGGAGAATCCATGGAAACAGACTGCTGTCTCCCTCACTCCCAGATTCTGAAGGAGGCTGAGGTGGAGTCTGAGATTTTGCATTTCTAAAAGGTTCCCAGGTGAGGCTGATGTTGAATGTCACCAGACCCCCCATTCTGAAGAATACTGACTTGTATTATTTTCCTAGCTGTTCCAGCCCCCTTTGTATGTGACTTTATTTTTTTTTTTATCTTTAAACCTTCAAAGGGACGAGACCTGGAGCAGAGTCAGGACTTTGTAATTTCAGCAATGCAGGCTGATGCACAAACCTATGGACCTACGTGAACAGAGGGACAAATGATGCCATTTGTAGTAAACTAGACTACTTTGTGTGTTCCTGCCCAGAGGGTCCCAGACAGTGGTCAGAGTGAGTAGCCCCACGCGGGGCCACTACAGAAGGCAGCCCAGTAAGTCTGTGCCTACTTGACCCGTTTCCCTGAGGAATGGCTTTCAGTTTGCTTAGAAAATGATTTATTTTCCGTAACTAATGCAAAAGTACCCTTTAGTTCGGTACTAGGTAGCATTTTACTGGGTTCATGCTTGGTCCAAGAGAGGTGTGCAAACACTGAATTTTTTAAAAAATTTCTCTAATTTTTCATTTATTTCAGTGCTAAGGGCACATCTTGCTATTATTCTGTCATGGGCATCTTTGAAGGGAAAATACTGGCCCAGCACTGTAGGATTTAAAAGGCAAACACACTCACGTTAAGACTTTCCTCCTTATCTGGGTTATGGTAGTTTAGCTCGGGCAAACTTTCCAAAGGGCCACGAGGCTTTGGTCTTTCCAAAAGACAACAACCAGTTCAGCTGAAATGATCAGTATTGCTTTCTTCCAATAGAAAAGGAAATAGTCACATTTCATAGATGGCTGGATTGCAGTTTTATCACTGAAAAAGTCAATCCTGAACTTTCTTTGGAAGGCACCAAATGACTACTTTAAAATGCATCAGGTTTTTATTTCAAACTGAAGCTGGGGAACTGTGAAAGCTTCTGCAGGCATGTGCTTCCTTCCCTGCTATTGAGTTTCCAGAATTGCTTCTCTAATGGGGTCACCCAGGAGGCAAGCACTAGAAGGTCCACATTCACAGACTTAAAGAAAAGACAGGTATTTCCAGTAAAACTCCCTCACTCATGTGGCTGAAGCAGAAAGGCTGTTCATACCTGAAAGTTAAAACTTCACAGACACTAAAAATTATAAACTAACAGTACAGGTTGTAGCTGATGAGATCCCCTGGTTTTTCCGCTCTCCTAAGAGAAGGAGATAGAACTCTAGGGGGCCTGCAGCATAGTGTTGCTTTAAGAAATGGGATTATTTGGCAGAGGATCAAAATTTACTCTTAGAAAAGAAAAAGTGCATATAGGTTAAGTTGTTGCCAGATCTTTAAGATGAACAAGTCATGAAGATGAGGAATAGCATTTTTAAATTGAGACTGTAATCATTTATAATGAACCATAAGAACTCTACTTTTGTCTATAAATACATTCTCTGTGGTCAATAAGTTTCCTCTATTTTTACTAAGTTTTCACATCATTCAAAACAGATCCTGAATATTTATAGCAGCTTTATTGATGATTGCCAAAAACTGGAAGCAAAGATGTCCTTCAAAAGGTGAATAAACAAGTTGTAGTACATCTATACAATGGGATATTATTTAGTGATAAAAAGAAATGAGCTCTCAAGCCATGAAAAGACATGAAGGAACCTTAAATGCATAATGCTAAGTGAAAGAAGCCAGTCTGAAAAGGCTACATATTGTGTGATTCCAACTACATGACATTTTGGAAAAGGCAAAACTATAGTGACAGTATAAATGTCAGTGGTTGTCAGGTGTTCCTGGGGGCAGGGAAGGAGGTGAAGTTGGGAGGGACAAATAGGGGAAACACGGCATTTTTAGAGCAGTGAAATTATTCTGTATGATTCTGTAATGGCAAATAGATGATATGCATTTGTCAAAACCCATAGAACTATACAACACAAAAAGTGAACCCTAATGGACTTTAGTTAAGCATGATGTATGAATTAACATCCAGTGCAAGAAGCTAATAATAGGGGAAACGGTAGGATGCGGGAAGAGGGAAATGGGACCTGTGTGCTTTCAGCTCAATTATTCTATAAACCTAAAACTGCTCTAAATATTAAAGTCTATTTTTTCAAAAAGAGAGAGAGATCCCTAAGAGACAGGTAAATGATAAATATTGTGCCCATTTCATAGATATTGAGGCCCATAGGAAAACACTAGCAAGTCACTGCCAGAATGGGAACTATTAGCCTGTGTCCCTATTTATCAGATAGATATAACTTTTCTGCTTTTCTTTATATCCTTCCCTCGCGGCCTCCAGACCTCCTCTGCCCACCTTCAACAGTCCCATTGTACTTTTGAAACCAAATCTCCCATGACTCTCCAGTTAGGACTATTTCCTGAGGGGCCTTCTCATATCCTTGCCCCTCCATGCTGTCCTTATTGTCCCTTAGCCAGGACAGTGATTCCCTGCATCTAAATACCAGCGGTCGTGGAAGACCTGCCAGGCCTGTGGAAGGAGCAGGGATGCTGGGTCTCACAGCCCTGGCTGGGTCTCAGAGCCCCACCTCTGCCTTCACAAGTGGTTTGCCTTTGAGCAAATCACTTAACCTCTCTGGGTATGAGATTGATCAACTATGAATTGATTGTATTATCCTCACAGGTTGTTTTTCGTAAAGATCAAATTAAGAATATGTATATAATATGCCTCAATGTTCCACATACAGCGGTACTCCGTAAATGGCTCCTAGAGCTATGTTTAGCCTTTTCTTTGAAACCTTCCCTAGGGCTCCACTTCTTCCTGCTCTTGCCCTCTCTGATAATTGAAAAGCTCTGCACCACTTGCTTCCTGCTTCTGCTATTGTTACTTTAATTTATGTACATCATTTCTCCAAATGGCCTGTAAGCGCCTCCAATTCAGGTATCTGCCCTGCCACCATGCACCAATGGGCAGTCACTCAATGTTGTGCTGGTTATCCATCTTTCCTTGTCAAATTTAAATTTGTCTTGGAACAGGGTAGTGCTGTATTCTAAACTTTCTGAGAATCAGGTAACAAACTGGTTTTATTCTCATCTGCCATGGACCTTGACTCAAAGTAACATGGTCTCTAGGATTTGCAATAATATATGCCAAGAGGTTTACTGATACTTTACTTAGAGGTTCCTGTTTTATTATAAGTGAGGAAAATTTAAATACTTTTTATCTCTTAAATGTGATTTTTCTATTTCTTTATATTCTCTCCCTTACTCCCCACCTTTGTTTGGCTTCAGTAATATAAGTTCAATTTTAGAAAGAATGTTGGAGGATGAATATGATTTCACCTGGAAAAACAAGCTGGCTGACTAGCCCAGGGGTCAGCAAACCTTTTCTGTAAATATCCAGATGGTAAATATTTTAGGCTTTGCAGGCCATATAGTCTCTGTCATAACCACTAGAAAGCTGCCATAGACAATATGTAAAGCAAATGGGTGTGGCAGTGTTCCAGTAAAACTTTATTCACCAGTTCAGGCAGTGAGCTGGATTTAGTCCATGGGCTGTAGTCTGCCTACCCTTAGTCTAGCCCACCGCTTTAGGGGCACACATTCTCTTCTTAGGATTATATAAAACAAGATTTTACTCTACTAACAAGAATATTTGTGGTTCTCTGAAGAATCAAACGAAGTCTGATTTCCTGAGTCACGAGTCACACTGGGAATAAATAAAAAATAAGGTGAGTGACTGTGAAAGAAATATCACCCTGAGACAAGAATACAAAAGTATTCTAAAGGTTGATGCAGGGGAACACACTTTGTTTTCTACTTAAAAAAAAAAAAATTGAAATAAGGAACAAGCATGACATGCCCCACTGTTCCCATTTGCTTGGGTTTAAAGAGACTGGCCTTTTCCAAAAGCCAGGGATCCCTCCAATGGAAACTTTCCCTTCCCTCTGCTATCTTCAGATCAACAGAATGATTCCTCGGGCTGACACAGAGCTCCAAGTTGAGGTTTTCTCCATCACGTTCAACAGTGGGTGGATGAGATTCTTTCTCCATCCCAGCACAGTGATGGACTTGTTCAGATCTGGCACGACTGGCCAAGAGCCCTAACCCGTGTGGACAATGGGAACATTCAACAATTTGTAAGGTCAAGGCTCAACACATTTGTCTTTTACGTAACTACATTTTTTTTTTCCATAAGGAGCATACTTAGCTATGACTTAAGTCTTTCTATAAGCATATTGTTAACTAGGTGGCACCAGAAAGTCTAAATCGGTGCCCTCCAGCAAACCATTTAAACTGAAATAAAGACCTACAATTAAAAAAATATTTAGCAATTACATTCTTTGAGTTCACATTTCCACCCATAGTTCCACATTAATTTGGAATGACATCTCCGCTTGTCCCTGCTGCTCTCTGGATCTGGTCCCTTCAAGTTGTCATCCTCTCATTTCCACTTGTGAATACATTCCAGTACAAGGAGAACCCTGAACTCTGCCATCTTCTGCATTTTTGCCCCTGCCCTCACCAGCCAGTGCTGGGCCTGCAACTGCTGCCATGCTGTACACACCCTGTGGCTGGCAGAGCTCCCACTGTTAACTCACTCAATTCACACTCTCTCTGGGGGGCTTTGTAGGTTAGGGGCTTCCCACACAGGGTGTCAAAAGCATCTGGGCCCAACTCATCCTCTGGGAGCCTGCTTTGAGCACTGCAGGGCATTTAGCCTCCTGGGTTGCAATGACCCAAAAGGTTCCACCCCATTTCCAAATGCCCCCAGCTCGGCCAGTGCAGGAACAAAGGAGACATGGGGCAGAGTTTAACAAGCCCAAAGCTGCAACACAACATTTCATAACTTTAACCACCAAAGTTATCAACTAGGTCAGATACCCTTACCCTTTGGGGGAAGGGGTTTTCTGATCCCCAGAAAAAGTCTAAAGATAGGGTTGGAGAGATGGCAATTTAGTAGGAAAGCAAGGAGAGTATGGAACCCCTATATCTAGAACTTGACAGTATCTCCAGGAGCATTTTTAGTTCTTTCTAACTTGAGCCTACATCCTTAGAGAAGCTTGTCATACCTTCAAGGGACTTGAAACCAACTTTTTACTTGCTGTGGGTGGGCTGAATGGATGTGAAGACTCAGATTATAATATTAAAGTCACAAGTATGGAAAGGTCTGAAAGATTAAGTTAAAAGAATAGCAGATCCTGGGAAGCGAATGTGGCTCAAGCAACTGAGCTCCCGCCTGCCACATGGGAGGTCCCAGGGTCAGTTCCCAGTGCCTCCTGGAGAAGACAAGCAAGACAGCGAGCTGGTACAACAGGTAGGCACGGCGAGCTGATGCAACAAGATGACGCAACAAGGAGACACAACAAAACAGGGAACTGAGGTGGCTCAAACAACTGAGTGCCTCTCTCCCACATGGGAGG